>JAFIDM010000004.1:70596462-70610605 GCA_023159025.1 Thereuonema tuberculata
AGATAGATAGATAGATAGATAGATAGATAGATAGATAGATAGATAGAATAGTCCAATCCTGCATGAAATTCAAGGCTGACTTTAGTTGTCTATCAATAAGATGTAAGTGGCAGTAAAACTGGAAATCATCTACAATTAACAGTAATGAACTGCTAAAGATAAACAAGATGCGATTTGATCTTGTCAAAAAAGATTTCAACACTTAAATAAATGCAGTCTTGAGGCACACCTAGTTATTGAGGGTAAGAAGTTTTAAAAGCAGAACCTTGGAAAGTTTGGTCAGCAAAAAAATTTTGAATAAATAACAGCATGCAATCAACGAAGGCCATAGTTATGAAGATCTTTAAAAATTTTATATTTCCAGATTCAATCCTATGTCTTTTCTAAATCAAAGAAAGTTGAAATTAAATGTTTCCCAATAACAAAGCAACGCTAATTCATTAGCACTAGTTCTCCATTGATAAAATTCAGTGTCTTCAACCTGCTGTTCAGGAATAGGTTTTGTCCCTACCCTTGAGTTACGGCTGACAAACCTGTTCTTTCAAATTTTAAAATCATTTTATGGATATCGTTTTCTATCCCTGGACCTCGTTGTAACCCTCTCAATCTCCGAACTGTTGCAATACACTTGGTGTTCTGCTGCTGTTCTGGTAGAACAATTTTACCAGTAGAGCTCGATCTTTTAATGACACATACATTATATAAATGGTAATGTCACTTAGCAAGATAATTCTTTTACACCCAAATACCAGTGCCACATATTGGCCTGATGGTGAAAATTAGGACTAAAATCTTTCATGCATAATTCTCTTAGCATCCTCTCCTGGGTAGGATGATGATCCTCTCTTTAGTGTACCCTAACAAATTTCAAAACTGTCCTTCAATTGACCTTTTCTGTAGAAGTCCCATTAGTAGGTGAACTTTCATTAAAAGCAATTTCTTTGTATTGCATCATTTAGGTTGAATGTGCTATTATTTTTTGGAGGGGGTAAATTTTAAGCAACCCACACTACAAAATTCAAAGATTCGATCCAATCTGTTTAAAGGATTCAAAGGTTTCCATATTTGTGATCACAACCCCAGGATATTAATGATGATAGGGTTATTTTTACATGACGAAACTTACTTCTCCTTTTTAAGACATACACTGCTCACAATATGTAGGGGATATTGCAAAATGAATATAATACACTCAAAAAACAGAGGCATTTGAGTTTATTTACTAAAGAATATCATCAGAGAAGCAAATGACACGAAAATGGAAGTTGTCTGAATATGCAAATGAGGTGCAGAATCCATTTATCGGGATTGAGCAGAATGTGATACATGGGCAGGGGTTAACATTTGCATGTCAAATGTGAAAAATGTGTCACACATTGACTCTTCAATAGGGTATATGGTCACCTGAGACTGCTACAACACATAGACAGCGATGAGGCATGAAGAAGATCTAATTGCCCAGCAGTTCCTGTGGGATTCACTCGTACATCAGGGCAACTTCCAGCTGAGGAAGTGTTATGGGAGGTGATTGGTGACTGGCAACACGTCTTCCTAGTGCATCCCAAGCATGTTCGATGGGATTCAGGTCTGGAGAATGTGAAGGCCAGTCCATGCATTCGATCCCAGCCTCTTGCAGCTTGTTGTCAGCGAGATGTGCGCGATGGGGGCGTGCATTATTGTCCGTAAAAACAAAGTTGGCCCCAACTGCACCAGCATAGGGTACCACTATAGGCTGTAGAATTTCATCCCGATATCTTACAGCATTTACCGTTCCATTTCTAACAACACGGAGGTCGGTACGACCACCAATGCTGATGCCTGCCCATACCATGATTCCACCTCCACCAAAGGAATGTCTCTCTTGCACGAAACGTGGTTTCTCCCGTGTTCCATGTTCACGCCAGATCAGGGCACGACGATTTTCAGGCTGCAGACTGAATCTTCACTCGTCACTGAAGAGAACAGTGGACTACTCTTCTTGTGTCCAAAGAAGATGCATTTCAGCTCACCTTCTGCGGATTCCTCGATGTTCAGCAGTTAACGAAATATGCATACCATTGGTCGCCGGGCATACAGTCCACCATGACGGAGTCGATTTCACACAGTCTTAGTACACTTCCATCATCCAGTAGCAGCGGAAACTGTCCCCACAGCTCAGTAACATTGCTTCGCAAGTTCCTTTGTGCTATTAGCATCAACTAGCAATCAAATCACACGGACGGCCCTGCTCTGGTCTTCTTCGTACTGTGCCAGTCTCTCTGAAGTGATTCCACAGTCTGCTAATCATGCTTTGGGAGGTTCCAACTGCTGCTGCCACTGTCACCTGTGCTTGGCCCGCTTCAAGACGCCCTACAATTCTCCATGCTTCAGATTCAGGTAAATGACATTGCAGGGGCATTTCAGGTGACACTCAATGAGTCTCCAACTTGTTATTGATCCAGAAAGTGGAGATAACCCAGCAGCGGCAGCCTTTTCGTAGAGGGTTGTGGGCAAACATGCAATTAACGTTTTGCATGTTCACAATTGCACCTTCAGACAACTTCCATTTTCTTTCATTTGCTTCTCTAATGATGTTCTTTAATAAGTAAACTCAAATGCCTCTGTTTTTTGGGTGCATTATATTCATTTCGCAATATCCCCTAAACTTTGTGAGCAGTGGATTTTATTTTAAAAATTGCACGAAGTCAGCAAACTATTCTTTAACAGAAATAAATGCAAAAAAAATATCAATGATACTTTGGTTTTGAACATTTAGCTCATCTTGAAAAATTGGAAGGTATAATTTTGTTTATTTCTTTTATTTCTATTGACTGAGGTTTCATACATGAGTGTTACATAGTTAATTATTTAAGTCTTTCACTGGCTGAAATAAAACTTTCTGATATGATATTATTCACTTTTGACCTTTCATTCATGCTCTCGTCCCTACAGAGACGAAGTGAAAAACGATTGCTCCATATAGACAGGATAAGAAATCAGTTGTCCTTATCAGTGCTACAGGATAACAAGAAGATACAGGTGAAAGCAGATACGTAACTCACATATTTGCCAGATATTTTACAGGAGGCAAGGAACAAAATATTATGTTACGAATCTATTCCATATCAAATCACAGTTCACCAACTGCATTTTATTAAAGATATTTTTAAAACGGCAAATTTCCATTATTTTGTTTACTCCGTGTATCTTACATTACTTTAATATGCTATACTAAAAAAATAAAATAAATATTGTAACATTATATATATAAATTTAAAACACAATATTAGAATAATTATTACATTATGAACGACACTTCTGTGATTTAACATTTTAGATTTTTTTTGTTTTTTTTTTTTAAACTTTTAAATTCTCATATGTTAAAAAGTTGAAACTTTATCTAATAATTAAATCTAAATACCTGAATTAAAGTTTTACAGTTAAATAAATATAGAAAATACAATTTTTATTCAGGTTTGTGTGAAATTGCTGAATTATCGAACTTGCCAGGAAATACAGTAGAACTTCATAATCCGATCCCCGCAAATCCAAAATTTTGGATAATCGAACAGAATCTATGATGCAGGAAAAAATTTAAATCTGACTTGCAATATGCTGGAAGTACAGTATTTAATCATAGCACTGGACATATTATTAAAATAACAGTTTTTAAGCTAGTATTTAGAGGAATGCAACATATTTACTCTGTATTTTAGGCTATTGGTAACAAAAGCCAACCGAAAAGTATGCAACAATCTGGCCTACTGCAGATGCTGCTACTGTTTTTTCACAGTGTCAAAATTCTTCTGACTCACCGTTACGCTACATTGCCAAGCGGGAACTAATACCATAGCTGTAACTGTGTACTGTATAGGCCTATCATGTAGAGTACTAACATGTTTTTTTCCGGATAATCCGAACAGACCACAGCATTAGTTCAGATTTCCGGGGTTCTACAAAATCCCGAATCTTAAGAATTTTTTATTTTCTATCCTTATCTATGAAAAACAGGAATCCATAAAATGCACAATCCTTTCCTTTGAGCTATTATCAACAGGAATCTGGGACAGCTGTTTCGTCCTTGTTAGGACTCATCAGCCAGATTTACCCTGAATGATAAGCTCTCAAAAGAAAATGGATCAGAAAAATAAATTTACAAAAACAAAACAAAAATAATAATTTTGTTAATATTCCAGCTTTGTCCATGCATTAACTAAACACTTTAATTTTCAGGTTAATAAACTCGCGAGCAAAAGTATGGAATCACTTACTTGAAATTGGCTCTGCGCGGTCTTCAGTACTAAATAATTAGTTAATAAAAATAAAAATGGCACCATTTTAAAGGTTAAACTGTTAACTTTAAATTGATACTGAATTCATTTGAATCACACCAGTATTTAAGGAGCTATCCCGGATTAAGTGAAGGAGTAAGGAAAAAGACATGTTTCAATTGGTTGATGCGCCGCGAGTTGCGGCGTATTGACACCCTATAAAACCACGTGTTATCGGATTTTGTTTATCAGTCGGCTTTCACACGTTGACCCGTACACATCTCCGCTACTTTTGACCCTTGACTTTGGACGAAAATGGATACTACACCTACTGAAGCAGCACAAATCGTCGCCCTATTACAAGAAGGGCTCAGCCAGCGGGCTGTCTCACGTAAGCTCCACATAAGCCAGTCCTGTGTTTCGAAAGTTTATAAACGCTTTCGGGAGACTGGTGGCTTTGTCCCGAGACCAAGATCTGGGACGGCGCAGGTGCACATCAGAGAGGGATGACCGTTTTATCGTGTCAACCTTTCTTCGAAATCGTCATTTGACTGGTGTCGACATCCAGCAGGAGCTCAGAAATGTTCGTGGGGTAGCTGCCAGCGAGTGGACAGTTCGTCGAAGACTCAAGCAAGCGAATTTGACTCCAACAAGGCCTGCCACAGGCCCGAAACTGACGGCAGGTCACCGATAAGCACGCCTTCAATTTGCTTGCACCCATCTTGATTGGGAAGTCGAGCAATGGAGGCGAGTCCTGTTTTCCGACGAGTGTAGAATGTCTTTGCACGTCAGCGACCGAAGAGGTAGGGTCTACAGGCGGCCTGGGGAGCAATTTGCGCAGTGCTGTTTCACCGAGACAGTGGCTTATGGGGCAGTTCTTGTATGATGTGGGCCAGTATTTCTTTCGACGGTAAAACGGAGTTTGTTTTCGTGCCTGGCGGGGGACGAGGAGGCGGTCTAACTTCAGACCGCTACATTTCTGATATTCTGCTGGAACATGTCGTTCCCTATACGGGATATATCGGTGATGACTTCCTCCTTATGCACGATAACGCTCGTTGTCACACTTCCCGTGCCACAACTGAATACCTCGAAGAAGTCGGTATCGCCACATTGGACTGGCCAGCGCTCAGTCCGGACTTGAATCCCATTGAGCATGTGTGGGATGAACTGAAGAGGAGAGTTCATTCCAGAAATCCTGCTCCTTCAAGTGTGAATGAGCTGAAATTGGCTTTGATAGAGGAGTGGGAAGGTATCCCGCAAGAATCGATTCAGAAGCTGATTACGTCAATGAAGACTTGTCTTTGAGCAGTTATTAGGGCTAGGGGAGGGAACACAAAATTTTGAAACTTAATTTTATGGCCAAATAAATTTTTTAAATTAATTTTTGTTGTTTTCTTCATTTATTATTTTTCCATATTTCCTTGTTTTCCTGACTCCTTCACTTAATCCGGGATAGCTCCTTAAATACTGGTGTGATTCAAATGAATTCGGTATCAATTTAAAGTTAACAGTTTAACCTTTAAAATGGTGCCATTTTTATTATTATTAACTAATTATTTCGTACTCAAGATCGCGCGGAGCCAATTTCAAGTAAGTAATTCCATACTTTTGCTCGCGAGTATATAAATTTCAATGTAATGAGTTTCAACTAGCAATTTTACTAAATATGGTAACAATTTTCAAAAAAAAACAAAAAACATTTTGTTAAAATCATTATTTAAGTTGTGGTGCTATAAATATTCATAATAGACTGATTAAGAAAATAAATATCTTTTATATCTCATGATAGTCTGTAATTACATTAGATTTAAGGAAGTTTAGAGTTTGAGGAAATACATCATCCAAAATTTAAAATGAGCAAATATTCCATTTCAGTCAATTATTTAAATTAAAAAAAAATATCTTCAATTAAAAATGTTGACTTGGAAGATTATTCTACAAATAAAATTGGAAACTACAAAAATCCTTATCTACATACACAGGAATGTGACTGACCCATAGGTCACCTAAGGTAGGAAGCAATTTTAGTAGAATCCCAAAATCTTTTAGGGATAAGGGTGATAACATTGCAAATATTTTGAATAAATTAAATTTGCAGCAGTGAAATAATTATTTCCTCCTTTCAGGTGTGGGAACTAAAAAGTATCTAAGCCTTTATGGAGTTTCAATTAAACTTAGTTTTGGAAAAAAAAATTCCGTTGAATGAGTAAACAAGTTCTTTTTTTCTTTGCATGAGTAAACAAGCAAACGAAAGTTTTTTTTAACGAAACCCTATAGAAATAAATACAGGATTATCAACCACAATTTTTTTTCTTGGTTCTTTCTCCTCCAAACGGATGGTATCTGAAATGGATACCAGTTTTCATATCTAGAGTTTAAGGCACACTCGTAGAATGCTGGGATTCTTTCTCCTGTGGGTGTAATTCTCACTGTGATGTGTTCATTCAAACGATTTTTTTTAAACATACTTTGACCAATTTTTTACTGCTTTCTTTATAAATTATTAACTTAATACAAAGGATCAAACACACAAAAACAATAAAGATATAAAGAATAAATAATTTCATGACATGTTGCGAAGATAAACTTCCTTCTTCATCAGATGATACTAAATAAATAAATATATGGAAAGGAAACAAAGGCTTGGAATTTGAAATTTAAATGTAACAATAATTTTAGATAACAATAAAATCACAACTTGTAAATGTAACATGTAAATAATCTATCGTAATTTATATTGTAGTGAATTCATAATTGAGACTTCAGTGTTGTAACAGTGTTTAGATGTGATTAACAATGATTCGTGAAATTTACGTAACAATTGCAAGTTGTGATTTTATTGTTATCTAAAATTATTGCTACATTTAAATTTTAAATTTCAAATTCCGAGCCTTATTTTCCTTTTCATGTATTTATTTATTTAGTATCATCTGATGAAGAAGGAAGTGTACCTTCACAACATGTCATGAAATTATTTATCTTTTATATCTCTATTGTTTTTGTGTGTTTGGTCCTTTGTATTAATGTTTATACACAGAACAGATAACATATAAACTATTAACTGTTGTGGAAAAAAACAAACAAACCAGAATATGGATTTTGGGCAAGAACAAGAAATAGAAAGTTTTTATGTTAAAAACTCCTTAACACGGCTGGCTGACTTTTTCACCCATGGAAGGAGGGAAACCGATGCAATTCTACTACTTATGTCATTACACAACAACATCTACTATAATGCTTTTATAAAATATAATTAGGCTAGTATTAAATGAATGGTTCAAAATCAATCACAGACATTCAATAGAATCCATTTGTTTCCGATTAGGCTTTGAGGAATTCTCTAATGGATGGTTTCTATCGTAAATCCCCTTGATTCATTGGCTGAATTATACGACTCATTCACTGTTAAAGGAGATTAAATAGACCTGCTTAATAATTTTTATTTATACTTACTTATCAAAATCTGACAGCAAATTTACAATCAGCGTGTGTTGTTTATCAAACTTATGGCCATTGGTGGCTTTCACTGCTGTCTGTGCATTTAAAGGATTTGCATATTCCAAGAAAACATATCTACAAAGAAACAGTTCATTAAAAATACAAAATTATACAAGAAATCAATGGAGTCAAACAACAATGCTAAGAAAACAAACTAACAAATCCAATTACATATTTAGGATTCAAATAAATAATTGCTTTATTATAATAACTTTAAAAACAAAGTTGTGTTTTAGGCTTAAATGTTTATCTATAACAGAAAAGTGTCAAATACAAACCAGTCAAAGCAACTATCTTCTTTGCTTTGCTGTTTCTCTGACCAACAACTGGTTTAATTTTATAAAATACTTTAATAATTCTTAAGGGGCATTAATTTTTTTTGTTTTTTTCCTTGCATCATACTTTATGTTGTTGTTGTTTTCTAATGTGAGAAATATCTCGTCAGTCTTGTGGCTTCCCAATCAAGTTTACCAAAGTTCTTACTTTGCTTAGCTAGCTTTCTCATGCTCATCGTCCAGATTTTCACACTGAAGTCTACATTTTCACACAATGTCTGAGTCATTGAAGGCAATCGAGTCTTGTAACAAAATTGGCAACTGCTTCTCTCCTGGGTTTAGGACGTTGCCAAACATTTGGTTCCGTTCTATATCATTACCTTGGGTTCTTTCTTGGAATCTACTATGAAGAAGTCTTTTGAATGATTTGACATTTAATGTTGTAAAGTCGTTCCCTTTTTTGCTAATTGATCTGCTATTCCTATATGGGAGAGAATCCATTATCTTCTTCATAGTAATTCAATCTTATTTCACTAATGGCTGATAGAGTCGACTAAAAAAGACTACTTTCTGAAACTCAGATAGTCGGTGCAGCAGTAGTCTTAAAGCTACTTCTATCTCACTGTCAAAGCTTGTTTTATTAATGCCTACTGATATGTAATGGAAAAAAAGTTCTGAATAGATCCCTGTGCCGGATTTACCTCTAAATCTTAAAGAGATCCGTCTGTGCAGATCCTAAACCATTCTTTGGATGAATATCTTTCATCAATGGTGCCTAACTGTTAAAATACATTAGGGTTTGTTTCATTTTTTCTTAATTTCAAACATAAGAGTAAAGGCTGCTACACACGATCAAGAATGCTTGATTGTGTGGATGAAAAATTTCAACAATCATTGTGCTTGATCAAGCAGCTTGATGCATGATGGGAATTCAATCTGCATGCTTGACAAGCCACGGCTTGCGCATGCGTGGAGGGTTTTTTGCAAAAAAACGTCAGTTGCGACTTGGCTGTCGGCCGAGACGCATCTCTCCGTTGTTTCCTTTCCGCCATGGCTAGTGATCTGCAGAAAGGACACAGAAGTATTGGAAGAATTCATTGAAGTTTACCAAAGTAATCCTTGTCTCTGGCGGATTAATCTAAAGATTATCATAAGGCTAAGAAAGAAACAGCATAAAATATATTAATATATAAAAACATTAATCCAAACTCCGATCGGGATATCTTTGTGAAGAAATTAAATAAATAAATGAATTATGGGTGATACGAGTGACAAAAGATTCAAATAGGTTTCTTCGTTCATTCGCAGATAATTATGACAATCATTAGAATATATTTTCAATTCACTCAGTAAGTTAGTGTGAGAATAGGTTTTTCTTTTCAATAACCAGTCTTTACACCACAATCCACGTTCCTTCTTAAAATCAGGACACACGCAGCCAAAGCAAGCAAAGCGTCGTCATCCGAACTCGACATATCTCAAGCACAAAATGATGCTTGTCAAGCATGCAGTTATGTGTGGTGGCGAGGGGGTATTTGTGCATGCTTGATCTTGTGTAGCAGCCTTTAGATTGGAATTGCAGAACTGGAATCCTAATGGGTCAGACATCAAACAAAGTTCTTCAACCTGACATGGTGTATTCATTTGTTCTAAGTATTTTCTTTGAAACTTTTCATATTGGAAGAGATGAGTTTTTGATGTTGTATACCTGGACATTCATCCATGTAGCATCAGGCAATGCTTTAAATTGAACTGCAGGTATTACCCCTCGTTGTTGAATCTCATTGGAAATTGGAAGAGTATTTGTATAGAGTTGAAGGGCTTCTATAGGTGTTGTTTTAATTGCTCTGGTTATCAGCATGAGAATATTATTTTGGTCCTTTTCCAAAGTGTTTATAGTAGAATCATTTGTTGTTATCAGACTTCACCACCATACCTCAGGAGTGGTTTCACAAGTAGTTTTCATAGTGTCCAGTGTAGCTCCCGCTAGGCTTAGACACCTTGTTTACTATATGGGAAACATAATCTTTCCAACTCAGTTTAGACAAATTCCATGTCAGATCAACCAAATAAATAGGATTTGGGAATCCACCATCTCAGATTTTGGATGAAACTTGGTGTACTCCCTTCATTCATGGTTGTAAGAAATCTACTGAATTTTTTTTTTTCTCCACTGGTTTTAATTCTGTCCCAAGACTCTTGGCTCTTGTCTACCAAAGAAATATATAAATAAATCCATCAACAAATCATCCCTTGTGGAAAAACTTCTTTACTCTATGACAATATTTCAAATGATTTTTTCAATCGTTCTTCATCAGGTTACAGGTAAAAGAGGAAAAATAAAATAAACCTTCCTCTTAATACAAAGTAAAACTAAACAGTGAATTTCATCAAGTTCTTTTAAACAACATTAATGAATAACATTATGTGATATTACAAATCATTATTAATTGAGGGTATACTAAACCCTCAATTTATTTATTTATATCTAGACAGATAAGTATGTATCAATACCAAAGAAATTGTTTCCCCACAATAACTACTAATGAGATCTCTTTTACAAAGCACTCAAATGAGAAAAAAATTGATCACCACTTCAATATTTGTCAAATGCCTCAAATAAATTAATAATGTACTTGCAACCTAATTTTTTGTGTAAAGAAACAAGTGTTCGAAAATCAGAATTTTCATTATGAGGTCTTGACGTAACGTGTTTTTTTTTTTTTTCTGTTGAAAATGATAAAAAAGACATGCAGTATCTCTTCAAAAAAAAAAAATAGTATTTTTTTTTTTTTTTTTTTTAATCCTTATAATAAATATTTTAAGTTTTAAAATTTTCATTATAAGGATTAAAAAAAAAAAATCATAATTTTTGTCAGCCATCTTAAAAAAAATAATAGCTGGGTTGCATTTTTTAAAAATTTACTCAATATTTATAGCTGCAATTATAAATAATACTGGAACAAAGTTGTAGAACTTAATATTTTACATTTAATTGATTATTACAGTATTTTTTTTTTAATAGATGCCTCCTTTTCTTAGTATTGGGACTTTTAAGTTTTCTACCATAAATAATGAAAAGACGGTTTTAATGTTGTGTAAGGTAATAAGGCCTCGAAAGAAAACATTTTATAAAATTAAAAACATTATATATATTAAAGTAATATTTCACAATAAATAATTCATTCTTATAAATATCAAAAATTAATAGACTTAAAGGCATAAACCTATGTCATTACTACAAATACACATCATTTACATATAATTCACTACCATTGTGCTTTCATCTGGAAATCTTCTTGATGATGACAGAGGTTTAGAAAGTTGAACTTATTTTTATACTGAGCCAAACAGTCATCACTGAAATAATGTATCTGTTTGATGAGGGGAATGTCATCTTTAATATATTTTATAACTATTTCCTGCAGTTTGTACGCCATGTTCATGTCGTGCTTTAAGTCATCCAATACAGTGAAATGAGATCATCTTTATTCCTTCTTATAATCAATTACCACAGAACGCAAGACTCATCTTGGACTGAAATCCAGCAGAATAACTGCACTGTCTGATGGAAGATTTCTTTTAGATTCTTATTAAAGGAAGACTTTGACTTAGCTAGAAAAGAATGAGGAATCAACTGTTCTATTTTGTATGTTAAATCATCAATGAAATCATGTAGTCGGGCAGTGATTTTGATCAGTGGAGATCCATTGTGATAATTCAAATGGGTCCATTTCCATCCAAAATCTTCCAATGTATACTTTACAGTCGTCGCTGCGAATGTTGAAACCGGAAACACATTATCATTAACTAATTTCTCCAGTATCAATGCCATGAGCAGCAAATATCAATCTCAATTATCAAAAATCTCACATACATTTTCTTGAAATCGACGAGCAACGTTAACAATAATTTCCCTAGCTTGACTGTTGAGAACTCTTTCTCGTTGAAATGTTGAATGTGAAGCAGCGACCGCCATTTTCTCTTCTATTTGAATGTTAGCGAACGGCCAGGAAAGGAAAATCTATAATCTGCGTTGCATTCTAGGAGTTTCAACTCTGGCTGCGAAGACTAAGTAGCTAACAAGATTATTTGTTGCAGACATTCTGTGAAGTGTCTGAGCATGCATTTCCCTCTTTGCTCTTTACAGAGTACTAACTTCATTAAAAGTGCCATCTATTTGTGCAGTAGTAGTATCACATTCTGATGAATGGTACATACACATATACTGTGGGTTCCACTGAAACCAGCCAAAACACACCACTTTGGCTTCAAAACACAAAACTTTGAGAAACCGACTTTAACATCAGGATACTCCTTCTTGAAGGCTGCATACAATTCACGAAGGTGGCCCAATATCAGCCGTTTCCTCTGATACTCATTTTTTCGTATGTTGACCACATCCTTCATTCCAGGCATTACCCTAGACTGTTCATCACTTTGGTAAAAGTTTTGGTTGGAGTTTTTTTTTTTTTTATCTTTCATATCTGGCTCAGCCATTAGCTCTGGTTCAGCTAATGCTTTTTCTTTCAAAAGTTTCTGTGCTTGGCAAACTGAATAATCAGATATATCAAACATTTCCTTAATTTTTTTTTCTTGTTCGTGAAAGGAAAGCAGGAATGGATTTGCTTCTTCCTCTAGATCAGGGTTTCTCAACCTTTTTTTACCCATGGACCCCTTTCCCCCCCTTTTTTTTTTGGTGGACCCCCTCACAGCTATTCGATAAAAGAAAAGTTTATTCCATTTTTCACTAATAAAAAGTAAAGGGATTATATTAATAATCAAAGAAATAGTAAATGATTATGCTTTATTTTGAATGAAAACTAATTTAATGCAAATAAATTATTCTACAATTAAAATATGTGATTCAATGAGATCCCTGTGGTTGATGCTGCTCAGCGAGTTTCTTTATATCTGTTTCCTTCGATGTTAACGATATTCGAAGATCATCTCTTTTCACAATGTCAAATCTATTGCGAACTTTTGATAAGTGAGAAACACGACTAAATCCTGATTCAAGAAGGTAAGATGATGCAATAACGTACAGCTGTGCTTTATCCCAGAGTAATGGGTACTTTGTAGCATTATCATTTGTTTTCCATATATTACACTTCCCATCTTTGAATTTTGCACGCATTATTTCATCACTTTGTAATTCAATGAGTGGCTCTTGCAAAGAAATGTCTATATGGGCAACATTAACTTCGAAAAGAATTGTCACCCAAGTTGGTATATCCATCATGAGTAGGTCACTAAACCGAGTTTGCATACCTTTGTGCATATTTTTCAAATATTCGCTATATAATACAAGGTCTTCATCGTGCAAATCGCTGCTAATCAAAGCCAAACAAGGAAACTGTTTAAATGCACAACGCCTGATATTATTTTTGTACAACTGTAATTTTCTCAGAAAAGCAGTAACAGCACCTTTACTTGATACGAGTTCAGAATCTTTTCCTTGGAGCTGTTTATTAAGTAAATTTAATTTTTCAAATATATCTGATAAGCAGAGCCGTCGTGTGAGCGGCGCAACCGGGGCGATCGCCCTGGGCGCCGCGGCAACGGCAAAAATAAAAAAAAAAATGGAAATTCCGTTTTTTTTTTGGTTGTAGATTTTTGAGATGGTGGGGGAGGCGCAAATATCAAGTGTAGGGCGTCTGCCGAAATCTTGCCCTGGGCGCCAATAAACTACGCGACAGCCCTGCTGATAAGTACTGACCGATGGTTGAGTAAATAGGCGAAAAAGAAATATAAAATAAATAAAGTTAGAAAGAATCATTCATATATATTCTCTACTTATTTCAATATGGGGTAAATTACAGTAAAAATTTTATTTTGAGTAATAACAACCGTTCTGAAGTGGAACTGCCCCATGGACCACCAAAATATCACTATGGACCCCCAATATGTTATTTTTTGCCTGTGGATCCCGAAGAACATTACATGGACCCCCAGGGGTCCATGTGGACCCCGGTTGAGAACTCCTGCTCTAGATACATTTCCTTCTTGCTTTAACCATCTCCTCTGCTTCAGTCTTTTTCATTGGGATTTAGCACTTTTTTTAAATCTTTTCATGAACATTTTTCTACTTTCCATAAGATGTCTTCTTTTGCTCAC
>JAFIDM010000004.1:70621032-70666582 GCA_023159025.1 Thereuonema tuberculata
GTGAAAGTGTACCTGATTTAAGAGTGGGATGGGCCCCAAGCGCTGAAATTACATTAGCCACCCTGTGGTGCATGCTTTCCACAAGGTTTTGATACAGAACTACGGGTATTTTTGTCCATTCCTGCTTCAAGAACATGGCCAGTGCAGCTGTATATTTCGGACGTGGTTCCCTGGCCCTCAATCGATGCTCTAAGTCGTCCCATAAATGTTCGATGGGGTTTAGGTCGGGACTCTGAGCAGTCCATTGAAGCCGCTTTACAGCCATCTCTGTATACCACTGCTGGACAGAGGCTGAAACATGGCATGGAGCATTGTCGTTCTGAAAGTAACAATCGTCATTTCCAAGCATTTGCCAGAGAGTAGGAACGACGCGATTACGAACCTCAAAAAAACCAATTTTAATCCAAGCCAACAACATGGAAAATGCAATAGGCCCTACACTGCGAAGGTCGAAAATTACTGACAGGTTTACTGTGCATCGTAATCCAATAGGCTTTCTCGGATGCATTGCTTCAATATTTAGATAAACAAGATGACGACGCACATCTGGCAGAAAAACTCATGTTAAGGAAAGTACAATCTAGAATAAAGAAAAGCAAGAAGCAAAACGAGTGATTGATTGTTTTTGAAAAAGGCGTAACTGAACACTATTTTGTTAACATTGTTTTTTGTTTCCTGTTCTTTATTTTAGTGAATTTAGACGTAGAGCAACGGTTTCTGCTGTACGGTACATATTTTAAAAGTTTTACATATTATGTTTTTTGTACAACAAAATATAGTTTTTATACTGAAATATTTTTTTTTTTTTTTTGCGTTTACATCTCATTTTTAGTCTTTTTTTTTTTTTGGGTTACACTGGACGGCATGAAAATTGTCCCTGACACCATTCCTGTTGATTCTTATGTAAAATGACCTCCTGAATATGAATATAACCTCCGTTTTCCCCCATCACCCACCGTTTTCGGGGGACGCCCCCCCCCCCTATTTTTATTACTTTTCGATAATTTGGAGGGATTAAAACGATTATTTTAGCCTTTACATGTCTTCTGAGGGGCTAGAGAGGTGAAAAGTTCTAAAACATAACATTTGTAGCAATGAGGTAGATTGGGGGGTGGCGTTTGCCCCCTTAAATTGTAAAAAAATCATTAAAAATGATCGATTCTTCCTGTTTTTTTCGCCAATTTTTCACTTATTTTCTACATATTTCAGCTTCCAGCCCCCCTCAATAAAAATATATAGCAACAGTTCGGAAGAGTCACTATAGCACGCTCGTGGTCTCAATACCTCACGCGCAGAAATAAAAAGCAAAATAATAAATGTAAAATATTAAATGTAAAATAATAAATGTAAAAAGTTAATTTTTAAGGATTTTTTTTACAATTTAAGGGGGCAAACGCCACCCCCCAATCTATCTCATTGCTACAAATGTTATGTTTTAGAACTTTTCACTTCTCTAGCCCCTCAGAAGACATGTAAAGGCTAAAATAATCCTTTTAATCCCTCCAAATAATCGGAAAGTTATAAAAATGGGGGGGGGGGCGTCCCCCGAAAACGGTGGGTGATGGGGGAAAACGGAGGTTATATTCGGATTCAGGAGGTCATTTTACATAAGAATCAACAGGAATGATGTCAGCGATCGAAACAAAATTTTTTTTTGCCGTCCAGTGTTATTTGCGATTTTCGCTATGCGCGGTGCCCTTGCCACCCAATTCCGCGGATAATCGGGGCTTAAGTGTAATTGATTTAATTAACTTAGTTACGGATTCTATCTTTAATTTCTAAATCCATTAGTCCTGTTTTTTATCAAATTTTTCTAATTTAAAAATTAAACTAAAATTTTTCACTAAATTTTATTTTTAAAAATCCATCTTTTCCTGAAGTATTGTGATGGATTTCTTTGTTGCATCAGACAACGAAAGCTTATTTCCTATCGATTTATATAAATATATTTTAACATTAAATTTCTCATTTTTATTTTTATTTTTTCTATCTGTTAATCTAAGCTTTTAAAATGATTTTAATATTAGTAAAATAGGTTTCAAAACGTTTCTGTTTCTTTTTTTTTTAAAGATATTTGTTAGAAATATTAATTCATAGCAGTTGTGGAAGGCAATAGAATTCACTGCTGAATTTTATAACTGATTCCATTTGTTTTTATTTCTTCTCAATGATAAATTAGTATCCAAAATATTTATAGTCATTTCTACGATCGTTGCCATCGAATGTGAGAATTAATAACTATTTGGATTTTTAGTGACCCATTTGGATCCATTGCGTTGTCTGTCCTTCCTCTAAACAACTCCTAAACGGAAGATCGGATCGGCAAACGGACTTCACCATCATGTTCAGGGGCCCAAACACTGCAGGAATGGGATATTTATGGGTGTGTCTATAAAATGTTCCCACGGTTGTGGTTATATACGGTTGTCACGTGACTGGTGCGCTGACGTAGGAGCCTGGTTATTCCCCAACCCTTCCTTTTACAGACGACTTGGTTACAAGTTGTGTTTAAAGATTAAGAATGAAATTTCATAGAAGTGAAATTGCTCAATAGATTGATTAACAAAAGAAATAGGAATGTATTCACTATTCTTTAAGAAACAGAACGAAGTTCAAAAAAAAAAATTAATAGAAGGGAAATTGCAAGTCCAAAAAAAAAAGTAAGAATTAATAGCATTGTAAATAATCAACAAAGAATTAGAAATAACAAAACAAGTAAAAAAATAATAATTAGTAAAAGCAAAAAAAAAAACTAATTACATACCATTGTCAGAACAATGGAAAGCTACCATGTGGCTTCATCGTAGGTCGAAAAGATTTCTTGGCATTCGCCACATTGGTTTGGTCCATCGTCTGCTGTGGGTGAAGAACATCGGCTGCTTCGAATGGAAAAAAAGGAACCCGGTTACTGCTACCGCAAATCTGGTTGGTGTTTGTAGACGCGGTTGCTGGAGTAACCGATTGATTTGTATAGACTCGGAGGGTAGTAATCTTAACCGTGGGTACATTTTATAGATGAACCCTATTTCTTCCTCTCCGGAAAAATGCGGACAGAGTCGACTATTTGTTTTCGCAAGTTTGGGAAGTTTTTGCTCGACAACTACTGACCAGATCGGCTTGAAAGTTGGATATGCTTTAGTTTAGAGTTTTTACTATACAATCTATATTTTTATTCGACTGTATCTATAATAGGACACAAAATACGAGGATGGAATGGCTTTCAATTTGTTTCAGCATCAGACAACATTCCACTTCCGGAGCGGACCAATAAGCTGTAATTTTGCTAGTGGTGTCGCAATGCAAATGTCAAACTTACAACCCGGAACTTTTTAATTAATTTAAATAAAAACCTACAATTAATGAATGTGAACGAATGTGAGGAATTAAAATAAAAAGAACTGATTAAAAACTCACACGACGTTTCAAACCCTCATCTTGTACTTTGGGTTTCAAAATGTGAAATGAGCCAAAATCATTTCACCTAACGAATCCAAGCTTGGAGGATAGCACATACACACTTGATAAAAAACCCTAAGCACAAGATGAGGGTTTGAAACGTCGTGTGAGTTTTTAATCAGTTCTTTTTATTTTAATTCCTCACATTCGTGCTTTTAATTGTAGGCTTTTATTTAAATTTTATCCAGCACGTAAAATATTTTTATCTTTTTAATTAATCTCTGTAGGACAACCATTACACATGACTCCGGAAACGGTGTCTCTCTCCATAAACAAACATTGAGCATCCGCAGCTCCTTCCCTCCATAAGTTACATGTTCACGTAATTAATAACAGAGTTGGTATTAATCTGAATGAGAGATAGGAAATTTTTATTTGCAAGATTACACCCAACCCTCTGCTATAGCGTTTTATTACTATCGCGTATACTTAAAAAGCTGCCCAAATACCTTTACCGCGCCCTAAATGACTGCTATAGCGCACCCTGGTTGGTCGAAAAATTTAAATGTTGTGGGTTCCGCCAGTGAGTAGATTCACTCAGTGATTGGTCAAGACACGAGTAGATTCATTCAGTGATTGGTCAGGACATCACGGGTGATCTGATAGCTGATTCAGGCAGCTGTGGAAGAGGCATGACAAGTCCCTGGAGCTGGTTTTGCCGACACAACAGAAGAAGACATTCTAGAAATGATACGACCAGCCCCTGTTACTGCTGAAATCATAGAAGAGGAGAATCTGGCACAAGATGACAACAGCGAAGGAGGAGGGTGGTGGTGATGATGCTGTGAGGGTCTCAGCATGGCTAACATCAAGGAACTCATTGACTTGGGTGTCAGGATGCGCCACCTCCTTGAACCAGATATTACCATCAACAGTGAGACAAGGTATTTTTTTGTTATGAAAGCACTGGAAGGTTACGATGAACAGTATCATGCCCACATCACCTCCCTTTCATTAACGCCAGATAACAGACTTCCTACTCCGTCGGACCGAGGCTCAGCTGGATCCTCAACCAGGACCATCCAGTGAGTCTCAGCTGAGGATGAGTCTGAGGGTCCCTTCCAGACTCCTGCTGTTGCTGATGATTTCCTCGACGAGAAAGAACGTCGAAGGGGTGGCCAGTAAGACTCCACCCCAGCCTCGGAACCCCTTCAACCCACCCAAGCCTCTCATCGTCCCCAAAAAGGTAAATAAAATGGGCTATTATGCTATTTTTTGGAATTTATATAACCGTGATTTTTTTTTTAATTTCCAGCATTGGTTTGTAATTAAAGTAATCTTATTAAAAAGAGGTCAAAATAGAGTAAATTAGGAGTAAAATTTGAGGTTGGGGCACCAATAAGAACTATTTCCATAAGTTCTTCAGTTCGGCCATCGCGTTTTCGGCTACAGCGCGACAATAGCGGCAGCAATTGGGAGCGATAGCAGAGGGTTAGGTGTAATTAAAAGCTAATGAATTGAGTTATTCAGTAAATTAATTCACTTCTAGTAGTTTTTATCAAAATAGTTGCCTAAAATATTAGAAAAAAAAATCTAAAAACAGCTTTTTTTTTTTTTTACTTGTTTTAATTTTAGTTTTTTTTTTTAAGATATTATTCATGGATTAATTTAAATTAATTATAAATCGGAACTTTTTATTCAGTCCGATTGTCATTTTAAGCAAAACGTCATTCCAAATTTTAATTGTAATCATTTTACAAAAATTAAAAACAAAAAACCATTTTTTTTCCCTCTCTTACTATTGAAAGACAAACTATATCTTCTTAAAATGCCAAAAAAGATGTTATTTATATTTATATTGAAAGACAAGTTTGCCTTGATCAAAATGGCTGCAGGTTGGCTTCGTTTTGTGTCCATCTGGTGGTGAAAACGGGAAGTGTCTTTTGTTTCTCTATTGGTGATCCATCTGAATGCTTATCGCGCAATGGCTGCTGACAACATGAAAGATATCCGAAGTTTCTTTACAAAGGCATCGCCTCGAGAATGGGAATACGTAATGTCTATGTATAAAGAAGCTTTAGCGCTGAAAGCCCAGCAGAAGAATAAGAAACCCGAAGAACTACTGAAGTTGGATCTTTGGTAGGTGTTGGTTGAGGTTGGGCCATTGAACCCATGGACTCCAAATCCATTGCTTTGTTCTTAACCTTTCCTTTCCTTCTTGGCTTTAAAACCTGGCTTACTTTTGAATGTTTGGCGCCGATATTAATTGAACCTCGTATCACGTGACAACCAATCTCTTTATTAACGAGTGGACGATGAAACTGGGGCCAGGGGTTCGTGGATTCCGTGTTAAGCCTACTTTCATTGTGTGCTGGCTTTGATTCCAACCGGGGGGGTTTTTATTTTTTTTTTTTTTTTTTTTTTTTTTTGTTTGTTTTTTTTTTTTTTTTTTTGTTTGTTTTGGTTTTTTCTTGTTGTCAGTATTGGGGCTGACCTTTGACCCCTTGGGGTCAGAGGATGATGAACCCCCGGGGGTCTTGAGACAAAAGCCACTCGAATGGTAACAAACTTTTTATGACTTATTTCTTTTTGGATTTAATTCATTTCTTTCTCTTTTGACCACGTCACTAATTGCTTTGACAGCAGTCGGACTTTTTTTTTTTTTTTGAAATAAATAATGTTTTTGAAATAATGTTGCCATTTTTTCTCACTGAGAATTGAATGAAATATTTGATTGGAGGAAGCGAATCTATTATTCAGTTAATTTTGGAAGAGAAAAAAACCGATTGAAAGAATAGCTTGGACGGGATTTTGGATTTGTTTCTTGCTTTTATTTTGTTAATTGAGGTTTGGTTGAAAGTGAGTTTTTTAATAAACAAATATTTAGGAAAACTTATTATTCAGGCGTTCATTCTTCCAATGCGCATTGATTTGTTGTTAAAATAAAAACCAATGAATTATTTGTGTCAATAATAAGTGATTAAAACGCCAGTTTATTATTTTTTGATTCTTACAAAATTGTCTTTTATTTTTGAATTAAGAATTGCCTTAGTTTATCCATATGTAATAGGTGATTTTTCTTTAATATTGGAATTAAAAGAGACATTTGTCTTTGTAGGTATCAAGAAGAATTGCCCAAACTCATTCAATCCAGGAAAGAAAGACACATTACACATGATGAATTGGTTCAAACGATGAAATGGAAATTATCGGTGAGTTCTTCACATTTTGTAAGGTTAGAATGGAAATAGATTTTCGCTTGTGGAAGATGATTTTGCAAATTATCAATTATCAAAAAGAATCGGTAACAGAAAGGGATTCATTAGTTTGCAATAGAATGAATCTTGTTTTTACTGTTCGGGGTATTTGGTTAAAAAACCGTAGTGTTTTCATGAATGAAGAGTTTTCCTTTTGGGTGGGTGAGTGGTTAGATGTGTTACAGGTTTGTGTTGAAATAAATAAAAAAAATCATTTTTTGTTTATTTTTAATTAGCCATTGTTAATATTGACCGTTGAATCGAGTTACTGTGAGAAATATTTTTCTAATGTTTCTTTAGGGTGACAACGGGTCCTTTAGTAGAGCTGTTGATCCTTGTAGTGTTTGTTTGTTTGTCACATGGTTGTGTTGTTGTTATAATCAAAGTTTTGTTGTTCTTTTGGCAAAATGCCAAACGCAGGAGGAAAAAAAAAAGGGGGGGGGGGATTAAAGCCATCTTTAATAGAACAAGATTAGAATTAATTTTCATCTTTCTTACGGGAGTTGATTTGAAAACACTTGTAACATTTTTAATCATGAAATTTAATTCTTAAATTTTATTTGTGTTAATAAAAAAAATAGGGAAAAAATTGCAGTTTCTGTTGAGTGATTAATTTTATTTAGAGAATTTAATAAAAATATGATTACATTAGGATTTGAGTTGAAAAGGAGCAATGGTTATTTTTAATTTTGAGATTTACTATTAAGAAGACATTTGATACAACGGCTCTGTTTATTGCAAACTAATTTGAAAGACAGTTGAACACAACAAACACCTTTTTTCTGAATTTATTGTTAATTACTGAACAATTAAATTTTTTTTTATTTAAACTGAATTGTAAAATAACTGAATTGCTTTTTAGATTTTCAGTCACTAAGTTTCCGAATTGCAGTTATTTGATCTTTTAAATTTCCGTTTGCTTTCTTACAATTCATAAGGATTTGGAATGATTTCTTTAAGGGCATGACTTTCAAGGGAATTCCTTTTTAGATTTTACAGATATTTATTATTCTATTAGTTTCGTTTATGTCCTCAATTGATTCTTCCATGTAGAAAGGAATAATAAAGCGAAGGTACTGAGCCAATAAATAGGTGTGTTTTCTTCTTAAGAGGAATAATTATTTTTACGGATATAGTCCAGTCTAATCATCTTTTGCTTTACAATCAATCCTGTAAAGCAGTGGTGCCCAACCTTTCATAATATGGGGGCCAAACTTGACTTTGCTGTGAATCTCGCGGGCCACAATGTGGCGGAATCTCCTATTCAACAACCAAAAAAAAGTTCCATTAATACAAATATGTACGTGAAAATAGGAATAAAACAGCGGGCCACATGTAACACCTTCGCGGGCCTGATATGGCCCGCGGGCCGTAGGTTGGGCATCACTGCTGTAAAGAAATCTCTCACCAGTCATATCAATAAAATAAAGAATCCTCAGTCTACCTCGTAAAATTGTAGTTAGAGAGCACTGGATTTAAGAGGGAATTGCTTTATTATTTCATTTGAAACTGTTAGGCTTAATTTCAGGCAATTAATTATAAACAATTGTAAGGATTATAACAAATGTGTTTGAAAGAGCGATTTAAGAGAAGATGAAAAGGCTTAGGTAATTAAAAAAAGTGATACTAGATGGCAGCACAAGCAATAACGTCACAGTCTGCTTCTACTCGGGATCTGAGATGAATTCTTGACAGTTCACAATCCCAAAAAAATAAACAACTGCAACTAATTTCAATTCAAATTAATTCTATTGATTTCTAAATAGTTAAAAAAGTACTTGTATAATTTCTTATAGACTTAGTAATACTATAGAACTAGAGTTTTCAAAGTATTAGTTTAAAAAATAAAATAAAATAAATACTTGTTCCATTTCATAACCAAATAGTGAACAGTGTTTAATTGACTTGTACCAATTAATAGATTCCCATGGGTTATTACTAAGCCTTTCTGATGACTGCTAATTTTTAATTTTGTTTTTAATTACGTTTATCATTACTGAAAGTATTTTTTTTTTTTAAATAAAAAGTGAAAATGCTATTTAACAATATTTAAAAAAAAGGAGTTGATTTGAAAACACTTGTAACATTTTTAGTCCTGAAATTCAATTCTTAAATTTTATTTGTTTTAATAAAAAAATTAGGGAAAAAATTGGAGTTTCTGTTGAGTGATTAATTTTATTTAGAGAATTTAATAAAAATCGGATTACATTAGGATTTGAGTTCAAAAGAAGCAATGGTTATTTTCAATTTTTTGCAAATTTGTCTTTTTCTTCTTCTTTAAACAATATTGTTAAAATTCCTTTATCTATAAACCAACCAAGAGATTCTTAAGCCATAAAGTCTTTGATTCGCAAATGAATAACACCATCACAATAAAAAGAATTTCTATCTACAGTAACACAGAAATTGAAATAATTATAATAAATATTAAGAAATATATTAAATAATATTTTAAATTATAATTTAATTTAAATAAATTAAATAATTATAATAAATATTTACTTTCAAATTGTAATATTTACTGAATTCAGTAGAATTTTCCGTTTTCTGAAATAAATGAATTTTAATTTCTGTAATTAATTTCAGTTGAATAAAATCTCTCTCTCCAGTGGACTAACATTGATTGTATTATAAATAAAAATATGCTTAATAACATTGATTGTTTTAAATATCTCCGAGTTGTCATCGGAGGAGTTTGGCTGGCTGAGGAGTCCTAATGAGGACGAAACGGTCCGTCCCAGTCTCTTCCCGATGACAACTCAAAGTGCGAATCCTAACTTTAGCTTTGTGCCTGGGATTGATATCTATTTTGAATTATTTCGGCACGTTAAACTTCTTTTATTGATTGTTTTAAGACAATGGTTGCCGTTCACAACTAAAAAGCAACTATTAGCAACTATTTTTTACTTTAGGCAACTATGGCGACTTTTTTAAGCAAAAACAGTTCCAAAAGCGACTATTTTCAAAAAAGTGGCAACTTTTTTAAGTTTTAGGAGACTGTTTTCAAATAGAATCCATAATGGCGATTTCGAACATTACTAGCATCCAATCTGATATGAAGAGGAGATTGTGTCCTACCTTTTCTAGACCATTGGACCTTTTAAGTGTTGTCATCTATGTCACAGTCCAAAGCGCCCTTTGCTAGAGTTTTAGCATTGGGAACAGTCAAGCAAGCGTATATTGGGGTTTTTCTTTAAGAAAAAGACCCAAAAAATTATAATAAATAAGAAAAAGATGATGTGGCGGCATTCAGTCTATTAAAACTGTCCGGTTATTGTAATGTATATGCTTTTAATATTTTATTCCCTCTCTTTCTACTAGCAGAGAAAGTGGGTAATTTTTTTATTATTTTTATTTACACTCAGATGTTAAAAGATTTTTAAAATAAAAAAAATTATTAGAAGACATTTCTAAGAAAGACCACCTGAGGGATTTTTTTTCCTCCTCATTTTTTAGAATTTTAGGAGAAACATCAAAATGAAAAAAGTTGTATTTTTGTATATTTTTTGAGGTTGGGACTGCCATAGGCCACATTGCATCAAGAGCTTATGATTGGTTAAAAGAAAGTGAAACTCATTTGAGAAGTATGATTGTAAACGATAATAAAATGATTTATTCAATCCTACAATATCTGAAGTTAACAACATTCAGATCTTTTGTTTTAATTGTACTTTTTATTGAAGACAGTTATTATAAAAGGTTGGACAAAAAATAAATTATTGTTTTATTATTATTATTATTATTATAATAGTTGAATTCTAAAGTAAATGAACTAAAGGAAAAAGAAATAAATTCAATTTTAATTGAAGCAAACAACGGTTGGCTTAAGAAATCCAAGCTTTGTTTGCTTATAAACTCCTACTTAGTATTTTCCCATATGTATGTCCTATATTTTTTTATATAATTCAGCATATAAGGATAAAGACTACTAAATGGACCAGATAAGCAACTAAATGATTGCTGGGAGGAGACTATTTAGGCTATTATCTACTAAAGCAACTATTTTCAATTTATAGTTGTGATGGCAACCGTTGTACATTGGATAAAAACTTTCTCTAAAATATGCCATACTTTGCTTTAGGGACTTAAATAAGGTCCACAACTCAAGGAAAACATTGAAATATGCATTTAACAAAACTCAAATTATTTCAATTAGAATATCTTGAAATACTAAGATATGTTGTTCTGATTTAACATTGCTTATCAATCTCAATATCTCCAAAAATAGCGTTTTTTCCTGCTGCTCTTAATGAGAGTTTAAATCTTGTTTACTTCTGCTCTCTGATTACTTTTGAATTCTTCCATTTGTTACCTCTCTCTTTTTGATCAGTTGTCTTTCCATATGGGTATTCAAAAATTACATATTGTGACCCTCCTATAGTGGGCCCATTAACCGAGTAGGTAAGGGCGCTTGGTTGGAGGTGGCAGGTTCGCCCTTGGCCTCAGTGGAGGGCATGGATTTTTTATGCTCCCTTCTCCAAACAGGTCCTTGGGTCTATCCAGCCCTCTGTATAATGGGTAAGCGAGTTTCTTTCCCAGGGGTTCTTATTTATGTATAAATGTTTGTTTTTAGGACAATTACAGTCAAGCTCGGTTATATCGCGATCTTTCGGATCCAAGATCTTGAAGATCGCGATCTGCCCAAGCTTTTTTTACTTCGTGATGTCAAATGTCGTATACCCGAACCCTATTATCGCCCATACGATTCCAAATTGATTTAAGATGGTCATTTCGCGATTATCTACATCATTCAGAGCGATGTGAGAGAATTTTAGACAGTATTTATAAATATTTTTTTTTTCGCCAACGCCCGGGCTCTTAGAAGTGAATCTATTGGCCTCAACAAGGGGCGAGAAATGTGAGCATTTAGCCGATAAAACGTTGCCCAGGGTACGCCACAGGAGGCAGCTCATGCTACACCCGCAGAAACAGACGAAATACAGAAGAAGAAAGAAACAACCCTGCCCCGACTGGGATTCGAACCCGGGTACTGGCCGCAACGGCAGACCGCCGTCTTGACCGCACGGCAATATTTATAAATCATTACCTTTTCAACACTTTGATGGGTTATATTAGCCAAAATCTTCATACAGTATTTTTGTTTTCTTGCAGTTTGGCGCCGCCATCTTTGTACAAGTACAAATCGCAAGCAGTTCTCTAAAATCAATCGATTTTCGTACTTTTTGGGCGAAAATATGGTAAATTTTTCAATTTTACAATTATATACCTTTTCCAAAATAGAAGGGGTCCAAGACCAAATCGCATTATATCTGAATTGGTGATATAAACAATCGCGTTATAGCAGAGCTTCACTGTATTTCACTTGTAGCATAATTTTGTTGATTTTTAAAAAATAATTAAGATTTCTTTCTAGCATTTGGTGAAAATTTTACTTGTGTTCCATTTTTCAGTGGTTTCAGATTTTAGCCAAAAGTCAGATGTGAAATAGTAGAGAGAGGAATTTACGTTTGAAATGAAAAAGGTTTCACCAAAATGCTTTTTAGTTCGTTTCATCCTCAAGAGGAATAAAATTGTTTTGTACAGAGTTTTGTCACAGAAGACAAAGAACACATTTCAAAAATGTGTTTGAATTTTTTTACCTCTAATTACAATTAAAAATGATCTTTATTAAGTTATCTATCATTATTAAGAAAAAAATCTTTCTTATGAATTGACACCGAATTTTAAACTTTTTTTATATATTTATTCTGAAATGAAATCCATTCCAGTCTAAAGAATTTATTTGTAGCTTAAGTTGAATTTAACTGATAAATTTATTCTGTTTGGAGTAAATTTTAATATTTCTGATATTAGTACAAACCATTGTATTTTGGTTATGACTGCACTCAGTGACTCAGCTGCTGTTGGTTCCTAGCATTCTTCTAGTTAATAAGCAATTCCTCTCCTGAAAAACAAGAATTACACTAAGTTTTACTAAATTTCCAATCATTTACTTGTTAATATTTTCTTATTTGCAAACTTTTTGTTACATTTTCTTTATTCTTTTGTTAGATCAGTATTTTATAATCTTAGTTATATAATCTATTCTATTCAGAGATGTAACAATAACATCATTACTATATACAATGGATTGGTTCTAGTCTAAAGCTAATATGTCAAAAAGGGTGAGGGATGGTATTAGGGGCTGTAAAATAAAATCGTTTATCTAAAAAGAAAAGCATTTTTAACAAACTTTCTTTTTTTAAAAATGTACAACTTAGATTATTATTACATTATTATGTACTGTATACATGTATATTAATTTTGTAAATACACATTCAATTAAACTGATACATGATTATTGTCAAGAAGTGTGTGTATATAAGAATTAGCTGAGAGAGAAATAGTTTTAATCACTACGACTAAAGATTCCTGAGCAACGTCGGATGAACACAGTTACAATAGACAGTTGCATACAACACACCGTTTGTTTTGTCTATTGGTGACATTCATTCCTTAGGAAACCACTGTGAAATATTAAATCATCCCATTTCTATAGGAGCAGCAATCCATTAGAGGAAAACGTGTATTTCTCAGTGGGATGCTAGAATTCATAGTATGCATTTTTTGATAGAAATACGAAACACTGGAGACTTAACAAATTTTCTTTAAAATCGCTCTAATAAAATTAGAAAATAATAATAATAATAAAATTTTAATTAAACAATGTTTCCGTTTTGGCCTTGAGTACAATTTTCTTCTAAACTAAGTTTCAATTACAAATGTGTAAAAGTATTATTCAGTTTGAAATTCATTTGAGTTAAGTTGAGACCCTAGGACAGCCGTTTCGAGCTCTCCTCAGCCAGTGCAAAAAGGCGAATTAGGGGAAGAATATGTCATTCAAGATATAAGCAGTGACCCCTCAAAGACTGAAAACAAGAACAACTTATTAATAATTTTTTATTTTAATGTATATAAACTTCCAATGAATTTATCAAATAAATGATTGCAAAAAAAAAAAAAAAAAAATGAAATTTATATTAAGGTGTTTTTAAAAATAGATTTTCTAATTCAAACAAAAACCTTTTGTTTATTAAAGTTAATAATAACAACTATTCAATTTTAAAACCTAATGAATAGACATTTATTACATAGTTGGTTCAAAGACAGAATAGCTATGGATTGGAGCCAAGAAAAAAAAGAAATCCTAATCCCCTCTTCGTCCATTCATTTCCTAAACATTACAATATCTGGTGTCGAAAAATCCAAAAACAGACGAGTGATTCCTTTTGTTATTTATGTGCAAGTATGGTTTTTATTGTTTTGTCATTATTATTTTCGCACGTTAAAACTTGTTTTATCTATAAGATAAAAGATAATGTTTAATTCATTCCATTTGAATTTGAACGTATAGATTGTTGTCATGTGTGAATATCAGGACTTTTATTTCGATTGAAATGATGACTACAACTATACGTCGTCCAAACTTTCGTGGACGCTGAGCCTCCTCGCCCCCTCCGTCCCCACGACCGCCCACAGGACCTCCTATCCCACCCCTACAACCGCCCACACCACCCCTACCCAACCTTCTTCTTCTTTTTTATATACTGGGGATTTTTAAAAAAACGTAGTTTTTTTAAACTGTTAACTTTACTTAATTTTTATTGCATTTATTAAATTCTACAAATTAATCACTCTCGAAAAAGTCCAAACACGATGTAATTCTGATACGTCTAAGCATTTTAATGGTCAGTGGATTAAAAAATATAAACGATACCGTACTATATAATTAGATAAATAAATATAGTTTAATAAATTAGATACAATATAACAAAGAGCGTTTACTAAGAGTAAAATAAAAGGTAGTTGTATAAGGTAGTTATTTTGCAGGGTCATTTGGTTTATAACATAAACATTTATTGAATCCTAAAACAGAAATTGAGTGTAACTTTTAAATATAGTGTAACAACACCTAGATTTCATTGAGATGAAAATTGTAGACAGTCTGCAAATGCCTTGAGTTTGAACTGTCAAGTAGTAAAATAGTAATTAATTTTAAATAAAAAAATTGAGTTTTGACTATGATTGGACTGAATCGAAGTTATTGTTGGTGAAGGAATAAATCTAATCTTCAATGAATGATTAATGGACAGAATTCCAATAAAAAATCATTACTTAGACTATTTGCAAACAGTGAAGTTAGCGTTGTCTGGTTGCGATTTTTTTTCTTGTTACAGCTATTCAATTTTACTTTTTTTTCCTTACTTTTTTAATCTCTGAATTTTTGAGCTAAAAAGAGGCTTTAGTTGCACCCAACGAAAACACACGATTGTTATTTTGTTCCTTTGTTAATATTGGGATCTTTTGTAGCTCTTTGATTTATTTCGAAGACAAAAATCAATGGTTTTTGATTATTAAAAAATAGACCCATTCCTTAATGATTCTATAGAATATATATTCAGCAAAATGGGCCAATGCAAAACTGTGACGATTTTTCTGCCACCAGATGTCGCATGACCGAACTTACGTTTCCGGTTCTTTAGTGAATGTGGTTGGGTTTTACCTAAAGCAAGTTACTAAAGAAAACCATCAAATGATTGTAAGACTAAATATCAACCAGGAATAAAGTTTCACTCGCTTCCAAAAGATGAAATGGGAAAAAGAAAAAGTAGCTAAGGTACTGAAAGTATGCGATCTGCATTCCGATGATATAATGTGACTTCAATAGAAATAATAATTTATATTATAGTTAACTGAGGATAGGAGAAAAGTAATTAAAACCTGATGGTTTCTGCGACTAAGCTAACGATAGGCCTATGATCTCACCCATTAGAGTTTTGTAGATGTCGGCAAAGGATTTGTTATTTAAGATCTACTAAAATTAAGTATAAATTATAATCATTCGACCTAAAACAAAATAATTTATTTCTGTATACTGTGAAATAAATCGGAAGTTAAAAATAAATCGCAGCTTGTTTTAAGCCCAGTGCACACTTGGAAACATTTTCAGAAAACATTGTTTGGAAATTGTTTGCGAACATTTTTTCTTTTGTTTCCATTTTGTTTTTGAAGATGTTTCAAGATTGTTTCTAAGCAGTTTTCAAGAACTGTGAAATCTTCAGTATTCAATAAAAGTATTCATCGAAGTCAAAGAAGAAGAAAAAAGCTAAGAATGAGATACAAAAGTTGAAAGCTAACAAAACAATTAACCACATCCAGTACAAGAACTTATGTCAAAATTTATGTAGGACACCCACTTTTGAGCCTCGGCCTTAAACCCATAAGATTGACATCCCTCTACGCCCAATCATTAATTCCTATGGCTCATCCAGACAGAATTTAAGTCGATTCATCCATAAAATATTGAAATAACTCCCCTTATTCAACAAAGATATAATTGTCAATAATACTAAAGAAGTAATAAATAGTATAAAAGAAACCAACCAAGAAATACAGATTGTTCTCCCTAGACATAGTGTCTATGTACACAAACATACCAGTGCAGGAGACATTAAATATTATTGAAGAAATATGTAAAAATAACAAAAGCATATTAGATAATCATAATATAGGTAAAGACACACATGAATATTTTAAAATTTATTTGTAGTAATTGCATTTTGAAATTCAAGGATAAAATTTACAAACAAATTAAAGGTTTTCCCAAGGGTAGCCCCATATGGGGAACCTTGTGCAAATTTTACATGAATTGGCTGGAACAAGAATTTATTTTGAAATGGGATAAGACACATTATAAATACTTAAGGTATGCTGATGACGTCTTCATTATGTGGAACGGGACACAAAGCAAATTAATCGAAAATTAAGTTTCACAATGGAAGAAGAAAAAAATGGTTCAATAACATTCCTTGACCTAATGTTAACCAACAGGAACAGCAAAATAACTTATGAGCACTGCGAAAAAGAACTAAAAAGTAACCAAATATTGAATTTCCATTCAGAACACAATATCCAGACTAAAAGGGCATTGATCCATAATTATCTAAAAAGAATCATTGATAATACAGAAAACAAAAAATTCTGGAACAGTAAAATAAATAAGATAACCCTAAGAAATTCATTAACAAATCCATTAATAATTTTTTCAAATACCGACAAAAAAACAAAAATAAAAAAGACACCAGCCTCAAAAAAGTCATTAAATTACCTCTTGGTACAAAAATACAAAAATCCTTTAAAGAATTATGTAAAACAAATGATATCAGCATAGTACAATACAAAAACAACCAATTAATAAAGAAAAATAGGAAAGAGGTTAACCTCAATTTTATGCACACCATGGGTGTTATATGTAAATTAAAATGTAGGGATTGCCATTCTGTGTATACTTACACTGGAACACGTACAAGCTTTCAAAAACATGAAGCAAGGCATATGAGACTGGGAAGACCATTGCCAAGAAAAGAAACACAATCCTCATCCCATGTTGACATTTTATTCCAAATTTATGACAAAATAGACAGATTAATGATTGAATCATGCATTATCAATACTTTCCTGTGTATAAGGAAAAATTTCTAAAGGTCAGTAACTACACGTTGCACAAATTCAAAAAAACTATTAAAAATGTCTAAAAATTCTTGTAAACAATTGTAACCTTATTGTTGTTATTAACACATTAAAAAGCACCTTCCTTTGTATTGAAGTAATAATGATGTAAACTTATCACTTCTACCCTTTGTAATGAACTAGTCATTTAGTAACAATGTGGTTTAAATACATTACAAACAACTTCCATCTATTCTTTGTAATGAACTATAATTTAGTATTAATGATGTATTCCTTTGTTTTTAACAAGATATGTAATGTATCACTTTATAAAATTCTATCATTTGTAATGATTTCTCTGTATTAGGGAATAGGTTTATAAAGCTTATCCCTTAACAGTTTGAAGAAGTGCTCTTGATTAAAGAGTACGAAATATCACGGATATTAAAGTTTTTTTTAGAGATGTTGATGTGAAGATAATTATAATGTTATTTTTGATCAATATTAAAAGCGATAATGTTATGTTTCTCTTCAGCATAAAAAGGCATTTGGTTCCAATCTGTCAGGATGACTTTGAAAGTGGTGTCAAGTGGCAGAACCACATTATTTTATTTGTATTTAGTTATCAATCTTCAATTTTAAAATATCCAATGTTATTATTTTTTTATGGGAAAAGGTTAGTTTTTTTAGTCTTGTTATAAAAACAAATTAATGTTTAAGAAGGTTTAATGAAGTGCAACTGTAATATGAAAAATGAGGAAAATATATAGTTTGCCTTCCTGCCTTTGAGCCATCATCGACGGCAATCTGGGACAGCTGTTTTGTCCTTGTTAGGACTCATCAGCCAGATTTAGCCTCTTGGACAGCCCAACAAGCTGGAAATGGCCGTCCCAGCATATCAGCTCGATTCAAAAAGGCATTCTTATTTGAATTAATTGCTTTCCTTTTACCCTTTAAAGGGTTTGCTATTTCTTTCTTTATTTTTTTTCTCCTTATTGTGGTCAAATACCTTTTGTGGCAGCCCGAGTGCTGCCCAAGGATTTGTATTCCACATTTTGTTCTTATTTTTTATTTTCTTGTTTTTAGTCATTGAAGAGGTTAATGTTTACATCGTGAATTAACAATTCTTCCCCTCGTATCCCTTTTGAGTCTTGCACTGACTGAGGAGAGCCCAACAAGTTCGAAATGGCCGTCTAGACAAAAGACTCTCAAACAGACTAACAGTGCATGACTGATATTCAACTCAACAGTAGAAACCCATGAAAAAGTAGCAACACAATTTTCTGTTTTGAAAAAACTTAGATATTTTTGCATAATTATATTGTCTTTTATAAAAAGTAGTTTTGTGAAATTATATAATATAAGAAATATTTTGTATTTGTTAATTTTTTTTTTCCTTTCTTTTTCAGTTCCTCAGCGGAGCAGGAAAAAGTTTTGAACATAAATTTTGTATTTATTACTTAAAATTGATTTTGTTTTTATTACTTAAAATTGATTTTGTTTTTAATTTCCTTTATGTTATTATTAATGTTTGTTTTGAAGGAATGACTTTGTCAATTTAAATGTCTAGAATTTTGAAATATACTACACATATTTTTGAAAATGAAATGCAAAAGAAAGATACAAGGTAGGCTAATGGATGAATTGATTGTGTGAAATCCTATGAAATTCCTTTTATTGATTGCATCGTCTAGTGAGTGATTCATCTACTACTACTATTTTGGTTTTCCCTTTTGAAATTCAGCATAATATCAGATAAGCTAAAGTATTTGTGATATTATAATATTATCATTTATTAAGATCTTTGTAATAAACAAACTAATAATGGAAAAGAGGATTTGAAACATTTCGAACAATTATTTTGCCTCTGGATTAACTTTTAAGCTAAAAAAAAATAGTTTATATTATAATTTATTTCATTCAGTAAGTAAATAGTTTTCCTTTTCAGTAGTTATTCTTAAATTTTACTAATCCTGTTCTTATGGAAAAAAACGCGATTTTCAAGAAAATCTTATTGGTAAGATTCCAAACACTTTAATTGAGTATTTTAATTAATTCTTGTTGTTGTATTCTCATGTTTTGAAGATAGCTCCAAGATTTTGTTCAGTTTAAGTGAAAAAAAAAAAATATTCACTGGCAGTTTGAATCGAGTGAAGGGCAGTTTGTTGCAATTCAGTTAACAAATGAAAGTTTTGTTAGATTTGATTTTTCATGCCATTGTATCTCATTTGACAAAATTTACATTTCAGAAAAAAACAAAAAAAGAGTCCATTGAATGTTAGAAGAATAGAATATTTATAGTAATTCTGTTTGTTTTGTTTTTTCTCCTCATATATGATTTATGACAATAAATTACTAAATTTAGCTTTTGAAGTAGCTTCTTTCTTTAAATTATTTTCTTATGTTTTTAGGCTTCTGAAAGACGCCTTATATCCCCGTTTTGTCTGTTTGTGGACACATATCCCACAATGCTTCGCAATGGCTTCTGTTAGCTCAGTTGTAGATGGCCTGTTAGCTCAGTTGGTTAGAGCGTCATGCTAAAACGCGAAGGTCGTGGATTCAATCCCTCATGGGCAATGTTTTCTTTTAAGTTTTTTTTTTTTTTTTTTTTTTTTTAAATCATTAATAGGAATTTAGTGTATTAACAAGGTTTGAGTTAAAGAATGACGATTATTCCATAAAAAAATAGCGGTGGGTAAGATAGCATGTGGTCGCAAACAGACTCGCTCAAGCATTTTCTAGACCACCCCGGCGCAGTCTATTCTAAAGTAAAGGTGACTCAGAAGCACTGTTTACTAATCGCTACCTTGTTAAGGTTAAAAATTGTTATTGATGTTTGTTGTAGTTATAATAAAAGTTCAATTCTTTTAATAAGATACTTTCAGAGTATCTGCTTTCCTTAAGCAAAATAATTATAAATTTTATAATTTTAACTACAACAAATAAGGTAATAAGAGAAGATACAGAATTAGAAGAAATGTTAGAATTTAAAGTTGTGAATTTATAATTTATTGTTAATAATAAGATTAACATTGCTGATCTTATGCTGAAATCACTAACAGAGTTAAAAAAAGGAGCTGTGTTTTATCAACAAGTTAGAAGCCTCCTCTGGGACAGTCAGATCCCTATACAAGCCAAACGAACACTGTATTAGGCTTCTTACCAATAACAGCCTTGAAACTTGCACCATCACAGGCAGAGATACAGGTAGATTACAAACTGCAGAGATGAAATTCCTCCGAACAGTGATACAAAAAATCAAGAGAGATAAGATCCGCAATGAGAAGATTCGTCAAGAGACCCAAATAAGAGAATCTTTAGGTGAAACCATAACCAGTTCCAGAATAAAATGGTTTGGTCATGTAATGAGAATGGATCCATCCAGAGTAGCCAAAGAATGAAAACTGTGGACGGCAAAAGACCTAGAGGCCGACCTAGGAGAAGATGGTCCGATCAACTTAAACAAGATCTGGAAGATAGAGGAGTGGTTTGGAGCCAAGTTCAAGAGGAAGAGTGGTACCTGAATCGACATAGATGGAGAGAACTCTTGCACCGCACCCGGGAAACTGGAGATGGTTGAATGATGATGATGAATAAGATTATCATTATTTTAATTCGATGTAAATTTAGAATTATATAATACAAACAAAAAAGATAACAAAGGGAATTATAAAAAAAAAAAAATACTAAATAATTTTGCTTTTAGAAAAATTTCATTTGAGGCTAAAGAAGCAATGTAAATAAAAAGGACAAATACACGTTCGAAAAAAAAAATTGTAGCTAAAGAAAGAGACACATTGTTGCCAGAAGAGCTAAATTTACTCTACATAATTACAGCTATTAGAAGTAGGATGATGTTTTTGGTTTGGAATTTAATCCTTTAATTAAAACTAATGATTATATATGTGTTTTAGGTGGGGGGGGGGGATTCTAATCAAAAGCATCTATTAGTTTTGAATTGAGGATTTAATATTAGGTAATAGTTTAAATATTTTGCAGTTTAAGCAAAAGATAGTGTCTGATTGATGAGACTTTTTAATTATTCTTGAAAATTTTAAGACAGCAGAATTATTTTAATGTTTTTGAAATTAGCATTTTTTATTTTGGGTTTTATTGAACAAGGGATTTTTGTATCTTGATAGAGAGATAATATTTTGTTCTTATATATACTGTTATAAGATTTGTTATATTTATTTCTTCTGATGTATTATACTATAGATTTGATTATATATCTGGTGAATTAAATAAAAGTCAATTTTGTTTATTAGTTCTGATTTTTTTTTCTCCAATGACTATTAATTATTAGTCCAAATTTAATTAGCATTTTGTTAACATTGATTAGCTTTAGTTTCTTATTATTTAGTGTTAATTATCAAAATAATCATTCTTTTAATGCTGGTGTGTTAACAAAGATAGATCACTGAAATTACAACACTATTTATTTATTTATTTAGAGAGGAAAATGGAGACCTAGATTAACAGATTTGGTCAAAATCAATACACCTCTGGCTGTTGTCAATGCTTCCAAGAGAGCCTTCAAGAAGCTACCCAAACTGGCTGCGGCAGTTCAAGCTTTGTCAGTTCTTAAAGGTGTAGGACCTGCCACTGCTTCTGGTAAGTAAAAAACTGACTTTTTCTTGATTGGATTATTTTTTTTTTTTTCACATGTGGTTTCAAATAAAGTCCTGTATCTCTTGTTCCTTCCTTTTTATTTACTATATGGATATAGGAAATGCTTTTATCAGTTATTCCTTTTAGTGACATGTAAAGTATGTTTACAGTGTCTCAAGAGAAGAAGGCCAGGAAGTTCTCCAAAGCATTGATAAAACAACAGCGCAGAAGTTCATATAATTCTCAAATATATTGTGATGAAAGCTCAAGGAACTGAGCAGAAATATTGAATCCACTTCACCCGAAGTGGGAAAAAATCCACATAAAAGATTATAAGATGTGTAAATCCAAGTTATGCTTAAAAATTTAATCCAAAAACAACATCGTAATTATCAAAGAAGCAGCCGGCTATTCAAAATAGTTCCTTAAAATTGGAATAAAATTTGTAAGGTACTTCGTGATTGCTCTTATCTGGTCCAATTTAAAAGAAAATTTAAGGAGCATCTGCTCAACACAACTTAGAATGAGACTAAATTCTTATAGGTATTTAATCCTACCCTGATAGTCTTTCTTTCCACCCCTTCTCTTTTCTTCACCTGGACAAGTATTGTCACAGTGTCAAAGAAGCAGAAAGTCCACCAAATTTATAATCTGCATAACATATGTTGTAAAATTTCCTCTATTTAATGAGAGATAGATTTTTACCCCTCATAAATGTAAATAGTTTTATAAAGTATTTGCTTAAAAGTTTTAGTCCTGTTCTTATTCCTTTTATTTTCAGTTACCTTAAGATATGCCTTAAGGCAACTGTGCTGTTGAAATCAATGCATACTTTTCTAAATATTTTTTAAAGGCAATAAACTATTATTATATTAATTTTAATAAATGGATTAGCTGAAGGATTAATTTGTTAAACATCATTATTTTGGCTGTGGTACTTTCCCTTTTTACCATTATATTTTCCATGAAATATTCCACTCCCTTCATAGTTCTATCACCAAAAAAAAGGCTGTTGGTTCTTTTTAAAGAAATTTAAATTACTTTTCTTTAAAAAGAAGAAAGTATAGTTTGATAATCCTTCATCGACTATTAACATATGAATTGGTGAATATAAAATACAAAGATACAAAATATGTTTATTTAACAATTACCTATGAGAAACTATTAAAGACTTTACATTCATTCATCATCTGTTGCATCATTTGCAAGACCATCTATGTAATCTTTAACCTCTGAACTGGAATAAAGTTTCTTATAAAAGGGCCAGACATCCTTCAGTATAAGATGACAAATAGATCTAATATCTTTAAGCTTTCCTTGCTTATACGATTCCCTTCAGGCCATAGAGAAATCACTGGAATGAAGTTTCTTATAAAAGGGCCAGACATCCTTCAGTATAAAATGACAAATAGATCTAATATCTTTAAGCTTTCCTTGCTTATACGATTCCCTTCAGGCCATAGAGAAATCACTGGAATGAAGTTTCTTATAAGAGGGCCAGACATCCTTCAGTATAAGATGACAAATAGATCTAATATCTTTAAGCTTTTCCTTGCTTATACGATTCCCTTCAGGCCATAGAGAAATCACTGGAATGAAGTTTCTTATAAAAGGGCCAGACATCCTTCAGTATAAGATGACAAATAGATCTAATATCTTTAAGCTTTTCCTTGCTTATACGATTCCCTTCAGGCCATAAGGGAATCACTGGAATGAAGTTTCTTATAAAAGGGCCAGACATTCTTCAGTATAAGATGACAAATAGATCTAATATCTTTAAGCTTTTCCTTGCTTATACGATTCCCTTCAGGCCATAGAGAAATCACTGGAATGAAGTTTCTTATAAAAGGGCCAGACATCCTTCAGTATAAGATGACAAATAGATCTAATATCTTTAAGCTTTTCCTTGCTTATATGATTCCCTTCAGGCCATAAGGGAATCACTGGAATGAAGTTTCTTATAAAAGGGCCACACATCCTTTAGTATAAGATGACAAATAGATCTAATATCTTTAAGCTTTTCCTTGCTTATACGATTCCCTTCAGGCCATAGAGAAATCACTGGAATGAAGTTTCTTATAAAAGGGCCACACATCCTTCAGTATAAGATGACAAATAGATCTAATATCTTAAAGCTTTTCCTTGCTTATGCCCAAATCACACCAGCATATTTTTTCATCAATGATTTTCTTCAGTGAAAATGATCGTTGTTTTCTCTGAAGTGATCTTGTCCTGTAATTCCACATTCTCGACGAAACATGATGAAACAGCGCATGTGATTGGCTTAGCACTAGCCAATCAGAGTTGAGCTCGAAAGTTCTGGCGAAAGTTTCCCAGTTACGAAAAGACGGTGTTTAATCTTTTTTTAGAGGTTAAAATCGTGTTTCGGCAATGCAATTTCGGTAGAATTTAAAATGACTTTTAGCAAGCTGTCAATCTATTCGAAACTAATTGTATATTGTATTCAAGCATCTCTACTATGTAAGCGAAAGCGAAGTGAAACAGCGGCAAATCATGACAGGCATCAGCGAGCGGTAACGAACTGAAGAAAAATGAAATCTCTCTTTAAAAAGTTGTCATCTGCAGATTCTAACGCATAAAATTAATTTATTTCAGTAAAAATATTGTTTATTTTCGAAAGATAATCTCCTCACTGTGATACTTAATTTATAAAAGCCTTCGATTCACTCGAAACGGTGGGAAAATGGCGTCGGTTGACTTCTTTCGTTCTGGAGTTAGTCTGTTCTGATTGGAGCTTTCACTAATTGCTATCGTTGAAAACTTCGATCGAATAGAGCAGTTTCTAAATTTTTTCATGAGTGAAATCTATGATGAAAATGGTCAGAGAGGCAAATCACACGATCGAAGACCTTAAAGATAGGGTCAACGATTGAAAAGAATGATGAAAAATATGCTGGTGTGATTTGGGCATTATACGATTCCCTTCAGGCCATAGGGGAATCTACTTTGCCGAATGAAAGCTGTCTGATGGTCTTCCTCGCTGTTCACTCTTGATATCAACTTCAGTGTAATCTGCTTGTGAATGGCTAGTTTTCATTTGGATAAAGGGTTAGTTATCTCCAATTTAATTGCATGGAATCTGAGCCAGTTGATTTTGTTTCCCTGTGTCCACCTTCCTGTTGTTGATCACTTTTTCAATTTCCTTGGTCCCTTTAAAATTGTTTTTCTGTTTGTGATGCAACAAATTTTCTTCTTTTTGCCACAAGCTTTCATCCCCTAATGTAATCTTCTGAGATATAGAGTTGTTGTTGACTTTTCCACATCACCGAAATCAAAATCATTTGGTAGTTAACTGTGTCCTGAAATGAAGTACTTCCGCGTGACAGAATTCAGCTTGTTTACATCATCAAACAATGTATTCAGCATAAGTACCATTTTGATGTTCCGATTCTGGCCCCCACATGAATCAGACCATAAAATAAGATCTGTTACATTCCTTCCAACATGAGTAACAATGTCCACTTCCTGGGCACTTCTCCCTGCAGTGCCTTCTACCAAATATAAAAGATACTTTGCTTTCGAAATATCGAAGTGATAAAGTAGTTTTTAGATGAAATGGACTTGCAAGTGTTTTTATAAGATTTATGAAGAATGTATCATAAATAAATAAACTCATTGTGCTAATGATGAATTAAATGTGGATTGCTAATTGAGCAAAGTTTATTGTTTTTAACAAAGGAAAATATTTGACAAAACTAAAAAATCCTCAGATATAAGACTTAAGTTTGACTTTGTTCCTGGACTGTTTTCTAAAAAGAAGCTGTAATTAACACAAAAGCAATATTCCAGTCCAAGCAGAGGGAAAAAAATAACTACAGAAAGTCCTCTTTTATCTTAATATCAGAGAAATAAAGCTATAAGAAACCTATCATTAGGTTGTCATTCTTCTTTCTTTCACAAAGTTATTTCTCTGGGTTGAAACCTCTGCCAGCCTTTAACAGTTGTTTCTCCTAGTTTCAGTGAGAAACGTATGAATGAGTGAGGGATTAAGGGATGCTGAAATCCAACCTTTGTAATCTCTTTTTCTTTTCTGATGATAGTTGAGACATTTAGTTGTTCCATCCTGTCTTGAGCTTTACTATTCTTCAGGAACTAATAAGAGTCTGTTTTTTCTTCAATTTTGATTTTCATTGAGATGGATATGGTTTGAAGTGTTTGGATCATTTCACTACGTTCCATTCTCATGGTGTTCAGTGTAACAACAGCCTTTACTTTTTTCTTCTTGATTAAATCGTTCCATGATTTGAGCAGTCAAGGAAGAGTTCGGTATTTCTCAAAATCTCTTTTCGAAGCTGACATTGCTTGAGGGCTGCTACCGTCAGAATGGCTTCGTTTTTTTTTGTTTTACTAACAACTGACAAATTTGATAAAAAAATGTTGCAACTCATTATGTAAGATAACACATTGATAATGAAGTCAGGTGATAAATTTTGATCTTATGCACTTGTCGGTCTGTTGGGGTGGGCAGGTTGAAAGGATTGATTGAAGACTAAAACATCATTCAATTAAAAACATCATATCAGGTTGGAAACCCTAAAATGTCAGTTTGGAGTGAACGAATTAAAAAACTGATTTAAGTGCCGAGTGTAATTTTTATCATTCAAAATAGGCTCCATCTGCATCTATTCAATCTTGCCAACGCTATCTTAAGCTACAAATTCCTTTCATGCATTTATCTGTGGTTTGACGTTGCAGGAATCCCTCGATGTCCTTTTTTGACATCGATCTCAATTTTGGAGGTATCTCTTGCCCTTCTAGTTGTCCATATCTTTGAATACGTAAAAATTTGTTGGCAAAAGATCAAGTGAATAAGGCGTATGAGGCAAAATCTCATATCCATGTTCGTGAAGTTTCCTGTGAGTATGTTCTGTTGTATGCGGTCTTTCATTATCGTGAAGCAAAATAGGACCTTTTCGATTGACCAGCGTAAGCTGTATCTTTCCTAACTTCTGACGCATTTCAGTCAGTTCTGATACTTACACCTCTGCTGTAATGATTTGTCCCCGGGGATGAAAGTTCCAATGGATAATTTTAGCCGTGGACCACAAAACAGTCAAAAGAATTTTTTTTGGGTGAAGAGGCAGTTTAGAAGTTGCTTGCCGATAGCTTGTTCTTATCCAGCCAAGATGGTCTTCAACCAAGCGTAATAATCTAAAATGTTATTGAAAAAATTCAAGTCTTCATTTTCTTTAATATAAGTGTTTTACATAGGTGTTACTTACAATATTTTCAATAAAAATTAATTTTTTCTGACAATAAAGATTTAAAATAAATTTTAAAGTGTTATTATACAGTGAGTTCTAGAAATTTCAAAATTATTAACTAATAGTTATTCAGGACAACATATCAAAGCACCCATTTTTTTTCTCGCTTTCTTTTCAAAATAGTTTCCGTATCTTTGGTTTTGAATCATACAATGTACAATCATATAATTTACTTAAGTGAAATTTTGGTAGGAAATTCAACCCCTAAAACCGAAAGTGAAAGTACCCGGCTTCAAACAGAAAGTAAAAGTTCTTTCCACAATTGTATGATTCAAAATTGTGGTTGGTTGAATTAAATACGGAAACTATTTTAAAAAGATAGCGAGAAAAAAAAATGGGTGCTTAGATATTTTGTCCTGAATAACCATTAGTTAATCATTTTGAAATTAATAGAACTCGCTTTGTAATAACAGTAGTTTAGTATTTTTACTTTTTTTATTGTCAAAAAAATTAATTTTTATTGAAAATATTTTAAGTAACACCTCAGTAAAACACTTTTATTAAAGGAAATGAAGTTAGCGAAAAGGCTTGTATTTTTTCAATAATATTTTTCATTATTACGCTGCCTAGCATTGGCGATTGAAACTGGTGAATTTTCTGTTTGAATCACCGTATTTTCAAACTATATTCAGTTTGAAAATATGGGTTTTTACCAGGCTATAAGTGAGTTACTGCTTACAGAGCTATGACTAAAGCAAGGGATAACTTGAATTTACTAAATAAATATGCAGTGACAAAGTAATAATTGTTGGATATTTCTTTATGCGATTCAAAAAGAATACCAACTTTGCGATTTTTTTTCCAAGCTCAGGAAAAAAAAATTGGTTTTGCACACCATCTTGATTATTTTTTTTCAGTTGCTTTAGACCTTTTTTAGACTTGGGCTAAAATCTCAAATTTTTAAATGTTGTCCCACATGGCCATTTAAATTTTTTCCTAAATGCTTACATGCTTTCCATTACAACAAAACTATTAGTCCTAGGCTAATTTTGTTGGAATTTTTGGATTCAGCATAAAAAAATACTAGGGGAAAACAAATTTGGTTCCGTTTGATTAATTAGGAGATAAGATATTCACGAAAATACGTCAAAAAAAGGGGGCGTGGCACACAAAAAAAAAACTTCAAAAATTCATATCTCTGCAAATATTTAACCAAAAAATCCCATATTTTGCAGAATGTGTTATCTTATGACCTTTTCCCATGCAAATAAATTTTCATAAAAATCTGAGCTGGTGTGGTGAACTCCTCTGACGTGGAATGACCCTTTTCGTATTCTTTCCTTCATCTGATTAGTTTTCAATACAGGACCAGTTTCCATTCGGATTAAAAAAATTTTCTGTGAACATAATCCCATGATCTGAATATACACCAAATTTGTCCGTTTTTGGCCCAACAGTTTTTTATCTATTGTGCTCTAAACACTTCCTGATTCATTATGGCCACCTGGTATAAAACACTGATGCGTCTAGTCATAACATATGGAAGGGAAAAAGTGGACACTAACAGTAGATGAGGAGAAAGCACTAAGAGGTTTCGAATGAAAAATTCTATGAAGAATGCACGGGACCAATAAAGGACCAAAACGAATGGAGAAGAAGATATAACTATGAACTAAATGAATACCAAGACATTGTTAGATTCATAAAAGCACAGATGGCTAGGTCATTTAGAAAGAATGCCCAGATTCCAAACAATAATAAAATCTTCTATAATCCTACTTCTGAATTGAGTTTTACAATGTTAGATCAGTACTTTGCTTTTGGAGAGTGGCTTTTGAATCGGAAGCTCTTGATTCATTTCCATTTTAACTTTTCTTTTAAAATTCTCAAAAATAAGGGGAAAAAAATAGTTAAGGTGGCTTTCTTGGAAGTCTTAAAAATACAGTTTGATAATTTTTTATTATTTATGGTCTTTTTCTTAAAGAAAAACCATGATAAACACCGGTTTGACTCTTAACTGTTTGAATGCTAAAACCCATAACAGCGTTGAACATAACAACCTATTTAAACAGTCCATAGTGATTCATTAATGAAATAACTTCTAAAACTGGAATTTACCAACAGAGAACGAAAGACCATATGGCTCAAGCCAAAAAAGCATTTGACCAACAGATTCTGTCTATTTTGTGTTCCCATGTAATCCTTTAGTAAAATGGGAACTAGGTTCCAGGGGCGGCCTATCTTGCTCCAACAAAGCCCATGACTCTAAAGAGCTGTAAAAAAAAAGTATGTAATTTTAGAAAGTATGTGTAAGGAGATTGTAGATAAGTTGGATTGCAAGAAGCTGTGAGGATCAGGACATTATCATTGAAGAAAGATTATAGCTCGCCTGGAACCCTCTGGGCCTGCAGGGTTTTTAGTGCAGTGCTTCCAGACTTTTAAGTAAAATTTCAAAAATAGAAATGGGGAACAAATTTGTATTATTAAGTGAAATATGTCACAACTACAATAAATAATTAAAAAAAAATGAATCAATATAGTTTTATAAAAATCTGAATAACTACATTACATTTATTTTGATAATTTCACTGGAGACCAGTTAACATTTTATCCTGAGCAGGAACTGACTGCTTCAGTATTTATGATCCCTTCACTTTCCTGTTGAACATTGAATCCTTTGCTATCATCTGATATGATGCATTAAACTTATAGAATCTATTTCTAATCTTTTATGTCCTATTTAGAATTGGAATACTGTATTGGATATTCCTTCTGAAATCTTAAGGATTTCATTTTTAAGATTTCTCCATTTTGAAATAGATGGATGAGACATTGTTTGGTTCTTATTCTTTCAGAACAAAATTATTTAAATTTTTGATTTTCTGGGACTTTTTCTGCAGCTGTGAGGTGGTAATTGATCTTAGTATTTTGATAAAGATTTAATACTTCTGTTAGAAATATTAATTATGTTTTAGAGTAGCTTTGAACACATTGCTATTTGAGATTTTATCAATATTTTCTCACTATTTGTTCATTGCAGTTCTGTGTAAATATAAACATTGTTTTGTTTTGCTAATTTATATATAAACACATCAACAAAGGAAGAGGAGAAACCTATTCAGGGGTGGATTGAAGGCTTTACAAAGGGAAGAGGGGATCCTTGGGCCCTGACCCTGAAAATTTTGAAAATTTTAACCTTAAAGACGTATTTTTAGACTATGTCTTGGCGTAAAAAAATAATCTTTTTTAACTGAAAACCCGATATTAAACAACAGCCTATTGACAAAGTTTTTGTGTTTTGGATGGAGAAGGTTAAGTATTATTCAGAAACACTTAATTATTTTCTTATTATATCTCTGATACCCATTTCTAAAAGGGTGATCATGTTTTTATGAAAAAAATAGGGAGGACAATTTATAATTACAGCATTATTTTTACATATCGTCCAGGAGGAGGGCAGTTGCTCTCCCCGTCCCCTCTTAAATCCGTGCCTGCTTCTATTATAGTTGAATTGAGATGAGGCTTTCTTTAGATGCTGATGCTTGGATTTGAAAAACTTCATTTCAAAGCCCCAATTTCATATGGAAATTGGATTTAAACTTCCTAATGGAAGAACAGAGTAAATAGTTTCTCAAAAAATGTGGAATTTTTCGGATTCATTGTAGTGATTACAAGTTGTTTTAATTTGTAAGGAAAGATTTTTTTATTTATTTACTTTTACATTCAAAGCTTTCTTTATATTATAAGTTTGGTTTTGGTGAAATAGTATCTGGTAAGGATTTGATTTTTTAGAAAGGTTTTAGTTTTTCCCATGAACTTTGTTATGCTATTCCATTTTTTTAACAATCGTAGACTTCTATTGTACTTTATTGACAGTAATATTAATTTTCTATCTGCAGTTAACTTTATTTATTTTCAGTTTCTTCATTAGTTACCTTCTATCATTTTTGTTTTAGAGTTAATAACATGTTTTGTCTCTGTTGATTTATATATATACTAGCAAAACTACCCATGCCTTGACGGTTTACAAAAAAAGAGTTGTTGTGATGTGGATGACAAAGAAATTGTAATTGTGTGATCACTTTAAAACTTTTCTAGTTAGTAAAAAAGTCACATGGTAGTATCACTTCAAACCTTCTGCCTTTGGTAAAAAATCACTTGATGATTACAACGTAATGTGATATTCTTATTTTGTAACCTGAAAACCCTGTAAAGTACCCTTCAATAAATTTTGCCCCCCCCCCCCCCATCTTAGGATGCTTTTTTTAAATTTAAAATTAATCAATTACAGAATATTTTGAATTAAAAAACAAGAAAATATAAATCCCAAATGCTTCACAAGTTCATATTATAAATATATGAAAATATGCAATTAATTACTAATAATGATATAAGACACAGTGTCTTATATCATTATTAGTAATTAATTGCATATTATGTTTGAATATTAGAGCATCAATTCTAAATATATGAATATATGAAAGAAATAAAAAGTTTGCAGTTGCCTGAATTGCTTGAGTCTGGGCCTGAATGAGCTTCAGCTGGTGGCGTGTTTGGATGCATGACCATGATCGCTTCGTGGGAAATAGCGCTTAATTAAAAACAAAAAATTAAGAAGAATATTATTGATTTCTACATAATAAAAAAAGAAAGAGAATTCATTATCACATCAAAAAAAGTTAAGTAAAAAACTAGAAAAAAAATTCCCTTATTGCCTCCAAGTAGATTTGAAGCTATAACTATACCTCCAAAGGTCATCATTTCACCACTGCGCCACAGCAACATTGTCAGTTTGGAGACAGAAGTAAGTTAATAAGCAATACAGTAGAGACCCGATTATCCACGAGTGCCGCAAAAAAATTTTTAATTACGAACCTCAAAAAAAAAACAAAAAACAATTTTAATCCAAGCCAACAACAGGGAAAATACAATAGACCCTACAGTGCAAAGGTCGAAAATTACTGACAAGTTTATTGTGCATCGTGATCCTATAGGCCTTCTCAGAATTTGTTGATGCAAACGTAGAGTAAAGGTTTCTGCTTTACTGTACATATTTTAAAAGTTTTACATATTATGTTTTTTGTACAATAAAACGTAGTTTTTAATGATGAAATATTTTTTTTTTTCGTGTTTACACCTCATTTTTAGTGTTTTTTCGGGTTGTCCGCGATTTTTGTTATCCGCAAAGCCCTTGCCACCCAATTCTGCGGATAATCGGGGCTCTACTATACTTGCGAATTATACAGAAGTGTGAAGGGTATTAAATTAGAGGGAGGAGGAGATGTGTCCAGGTTTCAATTGTATTATTTCCGCAGGATCTTAAAGAGTCATTCTGCAAAATTTGATCCAGATTAGTCAAAGGGCCTAGGAGTGTATAGTGAACTAACAAACTTCCTCCTTTATATATGTAATGGTATCTCAGGTTATGAACTTAATTCGTTCCAGAACTTGGTTCGTAATCTGAAACTTTCGTAACCCGCAACATTGAAATCAATGAAATGGAGATGATCCGTTTCAAGATGAAAGAATCGTACCTTTTTATTAACATCCAGTCGTTTATCTGACAAAACGCAAAGAATACGTGTACTTCACATATTATATAAAGAGAAAGAAAACAACCAAAAAAATTAAATGTAAAATAATTACATTTAATAAATACATTATACAAATAAATACGTTACGATGAGGTGAGACGCCTTTGGTGTGATTTGGCTCTGTAACTGTTCCTGTATTATCATGTAAGATTTGCCCGGATTGTAGTGCTGAGCGATGTCGGTACTGCGTGACCTTCATTTGTACTGAATGTGATCTTTTGTCGCCAACGTTAAACCTTGCTCTCTCTCTCTCTCATCTTCATTTGTAACTCGAGACACTGTTTGTTACCTGAGAAAAAAAATTTTCGAAGTTGTTGTTTGTAACCCGAAATGTTCGTGGCCTGAGTTGTTCGTAACCAGAGATTTCACTGTATATATACTGGTTTATACATATTTCAAGGGGAAAATTTTAAATTGTGCATAACTGAGAATTACTTACAACTTGGGTTTAGCTTTATATTTAAATAAACTTGTAAGAACACTCATAATAAACATTTATGTATTAGGTACATATTTTTCCACATTTGATATGCATAACTGTAAAACTGTCAATTTCAAAATAGTGTATTCATTTTCATAGTGGTTTTCTGATTTCATGTTTTAAGAAACTTTTAAGGGATTGAATAAAATACTGTATACCCATTAAGCAATTACAGTTCTAAGATAAATGCAAAAGCAAAGACTCACCAAAATTTCACTAATTTTCCATCACATTGTTACTCACTTTTCCATATCTGCAAATTTTCCCATTTGTTGATGGCTGTGTTTCACAGATTTTGAACCTAACTTTCAACATTCTTCTAAAATTGACTCCTTCTTACTAATGACTGCACATAATTTAGTGTAACTACATATTTAAGCAACTCGCTATTTTTGCTTTTGATTTTTGTGAGTTGTCTTTCACCCCTGAATAAATCTCACCCCGGAAAAAACCTCTAAAGAGTAACTTTTATTCCATCTATTACCCATGGCTGCAATAGAGAGACTCAAGTAAACGAAGGGGACACATCAATGTGAAATTCAGATTTAGTCCTTTCATGAAAAGCTGCCCAGACACCTCATGAGCATGACAATTATATATCGATATGCTACGCTGAGCTGTATATCGGTGTACTTGGGGAATTTCTTTAGTTCAAAATACGCACAATTCAATCTCTTTTTCAAAATATACAATGTATAAAGATGTGAATTACATGTAAATCAGTTACGTATATATCTCAGAAATAATTTATATATAATTAAATACAATTTTCGCCAGGACCTTCAAACAACTATGCACAAACCAGAACTATGTACTACTGGGTTACGTATAAACCAGTTTTTACTGTGTGTGTGTGTGTATGTATGTATATATATATATATATATATATATATACATACACACATGTATATATACATACAAAGTGTGTCTAAAAAGTTTGGTGAATGTTCGAATATCTGCAAAAACTGCGGCAAGGTTTAGCATGTGCACGGACAGCCAGGGACATGTCTAGAAACGTCTCCTAGTGTGGAGTAAGCGTAGCCGGAAGTGTGGTGGCGCAGCAGTCATTTGAAAACAGTCTGTGAGAGAGGTGGTGTCACACAGCAATGGACCAATGACACAACATTTAAGTTCTGCTTCAAATTGGAGAAAATGGCAACGGAGATTCATGAAATGTTGATCAAAGTGTACAGGAATGATACGGTGAGCAGAAAATGTGTTTACGACTGATTTAAACTCTTTTGCAATGGTCAGGAATCGTTAGAAAACCAGCCATGTTCGGATCGGCCGTCGATAAGCAGAACTCCCGACATGATTGAGCGTGTGCGAAGCATGATAGCAAGACAAAGGCAACTGACTCTGTGAATGATATCAGAAGATGTGGGCATTAGCAAAGACACAGTGCAAGTCATCATCCATGAAGATTGCTGTGTGATGCCACCTCTCTTGCAGACTGCATCCGAATGACTGCTGCACCATGATACTTCCGGCTACGCTTACTCCACACTAGGAGATGCGTCTAGACATGTCCCTGGCTGTCTGTGCGAGATATTTGAACATTCACTGAACTTTTTAGACGCCTTGTGTGTGTGTGTGTGTGTGTGTGTATATATATATATATATATATATATATACACACACACAGTAAAACCTCATTAAGTCGTCACTCAAGGGACCAAACATTTTTGACGACTTGAGCTGAGTGGGCATTTTTGGAAAAAAAAAAAAAACCACTGAACTACAATACTTTCATGAACTGCTGTAGGATTCGGTGAGAAAAACAAGATTTTCAGAAATCAATACATGCAAATGAATGAGTGGAAAATAAAATAAATAAAAAAAACTTTATACTTACCACATTTTCTTTTCTTTTACTGGCTTAAAAATAATCCAACAGTAAAGATTGATGAAGGTGCTGATTACTGGAAATAAATAATTGTGGGCGGTAAAGTTATCGACAATGAATGCAACATTTCTTTTCTGACGTGAAAACTGAGAATCCAGTTTACGAATATGTTGTTCCCAAATCGTTGTAGTCATCCATGCATTTGAATTTGCTTCACATTCAACTGGCAGGGATCTAATGTTTTTAAAGCAGCGTGGCTTTTTGCTTTTGCCTATCACAAGTGGTTTAAGTTTCTCATTTCCACTCATATTAACTCCAAGCAGAAGTATCAGGTGTTGTTTGCTTGCTTTTTCAGAAGTGCACTATCACCCTTAAATGATAGTTTTATCAGGCAAAAAACGGTAAAATAAGCCTGTTTCATCCAGATTAAAAATATTTGATGCATCAAACCTAGATAAAATGTCCTTGAGAACACTGTTCTTCCAGTCTTTTATAGCATCACCATCAACAGCTGCAGCTTCTCCGCAAATCGTTTTAAAAGAAAGACAATGTCTGTCTTTGAAACGTTCCAGCCAACCATTGCCGAAATCTTCCATGTTCAACTCCTTAGCAATTTCAATGGCTTTTTCTTTGATAATCACGGCAGAAATTGGCACATTTTGCGATCTGGCATGTTTTAGCCATCGAACTAAAACCTCCTCGATCTCGTCAAACTTCGATTTCCTCATTCTCTTTCTTTTGTCTTTGCAGTCAGCTTCTTCAATTACTTGTTTCGATGAAAGAAGATCGTTTAATGTAGTCCTGGAAATAAGATGTTCTTTGGCAAAAGCTGTTTTCGAAACATTTGATTTTTCAAAAAGTGCAATTAAGTCTTTTTTTTCTTTAAAAGATAACGAGGTAAGTTTTCGTTTCCCTGACATGTTACAAATGTAATCAAACCACGAAATTGCAAGATAAAAAAATAGCCCTTATAGCGGAGCTTTTTCGCTATGAAATGAAATCACACTCAGTAGCTGTCAAGAAAAACGTTTACACTTGACAAGAGTCGCAGTGAAAAGTGTGTAATTTCCCACGTGAAAATCCCCGTAAAGGCTAGGCTTTCTTAGAGTGAAGGGGCGGGGCTGAAAAGATAGCAGGCAAAATTGAGAATAAAGATGCTTTTCGCCATTTTTGAGGGTGACGAGTTTTCCGGAGTAGAATTAAATTTGGTGACGAGTAAAAGAGGGTTACTTTACATTATTGTCTATGAGACTTCCAGGACCAAAGGAAAACGACGACTTAAACGGAGTGACGACTTATCTGGGTAACGACTTAACAAGGTTTTACTATATATATATTGGGTAAAACTGCATTTTACGGTAAACGGAAATGGCGGACATGAGTTATCGTTGAAATTGCAATGGCTGGAATTTGCGGGGTTATTTTCCAAGACATACATCCTGCAGCTAAGCGAACCTAATCTAACCTAACCTAATGCAAATGTGCCTTATGGGAGTTAATTTGAGCTAACCTAATTCTAACTGTATTTGGTTGAAAATGTGCCTTAGGGTTCGTACGCGTTTTCTTAGTTTCAGTTTCGATTACCGTATACTGCAGTTGAACCATATATTGTGACAACATTCATATATGCACACTGTCCATTGTTGAAATATCGAATTTTTAATTCTTATTTTTGTAAAGCTTCGAAAGAAAAAAATGTAAATTAAGAAAATATTCCGAAATGATTACTTCAAGGCGAAGGGCAAAGAAAACGTGTTTGTTTAATTTTAGCTTTCAACTTAATTTTAATTTAATTTAATTTTATATTTAAAGTTCTTAAGTTGGAGAGGTTAGAATAGTGAACCTTGAATTAATTTGGGTTAAATAGTTGATTTTTCTTAAGCTTAGTGAATTTAGTTGATTTAACAAATTTAATTCATAATTTAATTTAAAAGGGATTTTAACTTTTCTTTTAAATGAATTGCATTTTTATTTGTCGTGAAGCAATAGCGAGATTTGACATTTACCTCGCCACCCCATGTGGTGGACTTGACCGCTCTTGGACGGATCCAGATTCCTGTGATCTGATTAACCGGCACATTATGACGTGGTATTGGCGCCTGGTTCATAGTTGATTTAAGGCCGTGCATCCAAGAAGGAAGTCTCTCTCTCTCTTTTCCTGTATCCTGCGCTTGCTTACGAGAGCTGTGTCTCTCGTTCGTCTTTTAGTTAGTTTAGCTAACTTATCCGCAATTCTGCGTGGACGCCATAAGTTTTGGCAGCTATATTTTTATTACTACGTGACTGAAGTCGAGAACGATTCAGTACACATTTAGAATAAGAAGTGTTAATAATAAGTTCTCCTAGTTAGGAAAAGCTTAGACCTTAACTTTGAAAGTTCAAATAGCTAATTTTTAATTAGCAAGCCCTGTCGAATACATGGGAAACAAGGTATGCGTGTACACCTGCATGGAAGTAAATGTGTAAGTGAGCTATCTATCAGTTATAACTTCTCGTGAGAGTTTAAAATTAATTTCGAATTTACGAAACGCGATTCACCAAGAAACGTTAAAAATTCGTAGGAAAGTTATTCTGTTCAGTGCCACGTGCGAGAATTCCCTTGGTACACACAATTAAATTAGTTAAAGCCATAGCTTCGTATTCAGCTGTACGTCGTCATTTCGGAGTTTATCATTTTTGCTCATTTGAATAAACATTGTTGAGTTTCATATGTTGAACAAGTATTAAGCCTCTCTTTCTGATACCGTGGACGCAAGGTGTGGTTCCCTACCCCCCGAGAAGATTGGGTTAATTGCTGGGGTGTGACACTGTGGAGGGGGTAAATGAAAGTTTTTACCTAGCTGAGTGCTTGGTTGGCACCCAACATTATTATAGAAATAATCCAAAACCACCCACACTTTCTGTATCATCACCTAATTTGGCACAAGAACGTGGGAAAACCCAAATAAGCACTTTACCCCTATTGTCCCGTCACAATATATATACTGTATTTACGCGCATAATTTTCCCCATCGCGTATTTTCCCCACCCCAGTTTTTGTGGATTACAAAATTCAATTTTTATTTTTATCGCATAATTTCCCCACCTCTACTTCAACGCATTTCCAACATGACCTTGACTGGCGGTCAACTCACGACGGTGCGACAATGTACCGTTACTATCGCATTTCTCTATCCCACGCTACTTTAGGGCAAGATTCCACTGCCACCCCGGTCAGTACAAGAGCAGACTCCTTCTGAATCAGTACAACAATTTCGAGTGTTTTGTGAAAACCTGAAGTTCGCGAATAAAGTTAAGTTCTCTATTAGCAGGCAGCTGATGCTGACGTCATGCAGTGAGCAGCTATAAAGATGGCGGGCTGCGCTGCGTGAGTTACGAAATTACGTCACAGTCGCACACACACTTCCGTGCATGCCTATTGCTTAACTGTACTTTGAAGAAAAAACAAATGTTGAGATGTGATTCCTTATATTTTAAATGTTGCGTGTTAATAAAATTGTTGTTAATTACATTTCTTGCTTTAAAAATCAATGTTTAACATGGTTTTCCTTACACTTTCACCATATTTTTTTTCCTCAAAAACATCGCGTAATTTCCCCACCCACCCCCTTTTTTTTGTCAAAATATTGATGAAAAAAAAGGGGGAATTGTGCGAGTAAATACGGTATATATATATATATATTATCATCTGACAGCACTTGTGAAAAAATCTTTCCAAGGTTTCGTTAATTCTATTTTGTTGTCCATTTTTATTTAGTCAAGGTGAATATGTTGTAGTCTTTTACAAAATTCTCCCTAAGGAAGACTAAATTGAATTTATTTATTTGTTAGTTGTGAATTATTACTGTTGCTATTCACTGTTAATTCAGGAATATTTTGAACAATTCACTTCCTTATTCTGAATAAGAACTTAAATTGGATGGTTTCTCGTTTGATAATGTTTGTAAACTTTTTCTATTTCTTTTCCATATTTTTGGCTCAAACCAAAAAGAAAAGAAAATAATTTAAGTTTTGAAAATATTGTGCTGGATGGAAAAGTAAAATAAATTTATATATAATTGCTAAAAAGCATGGAATGTAAGAAGATGATGCAGTGCTGTGAAGGATATATTGAAAGAATTACATTCAAGAAGAAATTAAGTGATGACGGGAAGTAGTAAAGCTATTGTTTGGATAGAGTTTAAAGAATACCTGGCTGCTGTTGTTGTTTATCATTTTTATAATTATTGTTATGTTTTGATGTGACTGTCTTGATGCTATTATGTGGGTGACATATTGATGCAGTACATCTGGTATGACCAGTATAATAAACATAGGATTTTTAATATGCCCTTCAATCGATTAAGGAGGTAGTGTTTAAATGCTCTTTCCCTTTACAAGGGCCTCTTGTTTGTCTAATCTGTCCTCTAAAGCTTTTTACTAGATTTTTGTTCCTAATGATTTCTAGACTGAAAGTAAACTAATATTTTTTTCTTTCAATGTGTTTGCTTTATTTCTCACACCAGTTTCTTTCTGTAATACTTAGTAATTCCCCTTTTTTAATTTTATGATTTAAAATAGAAATACTTGTTGATAAGAGAAGAAATTTGGAAATAAGGTTGTTTGTGGGAGGAGGGGGAGTAGTTTTGTAATTGTTTGCGTTATTCTTAAAAGGAATAGCTGAAATATTGTAAAGAGAAGTTGTTTTGTAAGATTGATATTGTAGTAATGAGGGGATTTCACTTATTGATACAAACACCGTAAGGAACAAGATAATTAATGCTTTTAGACAGTGTCAAAAGCAAAGCGGTCCCATAATATGCACAACTAGGCCATCTCCCATGTACACGCGCTTGTTTTTCTATATCACTTAGATTTGGCTAAGTAAGAATATTATATTTAAAATATTGCAACAATTCGGCAATTATAGTTTTAATTGTCATTTTCGAATTACAAATAAATAGACGGATCGGAAATAAATAAACAATCTTGAGATTCAAAAAACAGGTTGAATACATTCATTATTTAATGGGGCGAATGGGAAGGACACATAAGTCAAAAAAACAAAATAAAGTGAGTTGTAGTCCCGGTGGCCTAATGTATAAGACGTCTGACTTCGGATCAGAAGGTTGTAGGTTCGATTCCTGTCGTTTCACTGTAAAATTTACTTATATTTTCCATTCTCACAGGAAATTGCGCCGGACAGAGAAATAAAAAATTTTAGTAATATAGATTTTATAAACAACTTTATCGGAAGCGACCACTTTTGACTCCCAACTTCCGGTCAGGGAGTGGTCCTAGAGGTCTAATTTTTTGGACATGGTCACCTACTTTTTGATGCTGAACACAAAAGTGATGGTTTCGGTCCCCCTATGTTTTACAGGCAAGCTTTAGCCTAGGTCCGCTAACATTGCTTTTATGCTGTCTGGATGGCACACTGTAGTGGCCAACAGTTAGAGATATTAGAATGAAACTTCACCATTGTGTTCAGCATCAGAAAATAGGTAACCACGTATAAAAAATCAGACGCCTATGACCACTTTGTGACCCCCCCCCCCCAAAGGCGTTTTCTTTCTTTTTAAAACGCCTGGGGGGGGGGGATCAGGGAGTGGTCCTAGAGGTCTGATTTTTTTTGTACGTGATCACCTACTTTTTGATGCTAAACACAATGGTGAAGGTTTCATTCTAATATCTCTAACCGGTTGGCCGCTACGGAGTGTGACATCCAAACAGGATAAAAGCAAGAGCAGTCCCCTAGTGCTTTTACAGGCAAGCTGTAACCTTGGGGCTGCTAAAAAGCAAACTGACATTGGCTAATGTCATAGACATGAAAAATTAGTTTAGTCTATTTTTCAAAATTTAAGAGTTTATTTTGAAAAGTAAATACACGGGCTGTTAAAACATGCAACAAATAACTGTTAATTGTATTGTATAAATAAGTTTCAACTAAAAAGCTGAGTGAAACCCTCTTAACCTTCAGATTCATTTAATTGGTTTTCAGGTTATTGTATTATCAGCTTGTATTTATTTATTTATTGGTGTGTTTGTTTGTTTGCTGATTGATTGATTCATTCATTCTGAATTTTAGCTGTTTTAGCTGCTGCAGCTCCAGAACTGGCTCCTTTTATGGCTGATGAATGTTTACTATCAGTGCCTGACATTGATGGAATTGACTACACAGTCCGGGAATATATGCGTTTTGCTCAAAAGATTCAAAGCACCGCAGAACGCCTCAATTCTTTAGGTAATTTTGTTATTATTATTATAAGAAATAAAAATGAAGATTTTTTTAAAAAAACCAACAAAAACAATATTAAACCTAGTTATTATCTGTTAGTTATTGGATAAGATTTTCTGATGTTTAATCCTATTATTCAAAGTCAAGACTTGAGAAATAACATTGATACATTTTTTTGTATAAAACAATAAAATTTAATTTCATAATTAATAATATATTTTTTTATAAGATGTTTTCTTGTCTTTTCCGATACTGTTTCTATAATTCTTTTATACATTGTGTATCTGATAAGAATCTTAGCCAGACAATCCATTGAAAGCTATGTTTTACAATGAAAAACATTCCCTTCTTTCTTCCGCAATATTTGGTTTTCATAGAATTGAAAACTTCTTCAGGTCGTTTGAGGATAAGAAAAACTTTCTTTATCCTCTGGAATTCATTATTATACATTTGGAAATACTTCTCGTATAATAATATTAGGACTTTCTATCCGTGCAATTCAACACGTTCCAACAATATGCTTACATAATAATAATACTTCTCTCACAATAATATGTTGACTTACTTTCTGTGTTTACAATTCAACACGTTTGAACAATATTCTTACAATTCATAATTAAATTCTGAAATAATAAATGTTACCATTTACTAACAATTTAATGACACTTCACATTCATTCTACATATTTATAATCAATTCATAATATACTCTAAATTTACTTTATAAGAATCTTTCTTAATTTTTAAAGTAATTTTTAAAACTTCCAAATGTTACATCGCTGACTTTTGAAAACTTATCTTTGTTAATACAGGGAAAATGATTAATAACACATGATTCTACCATTAATCTTTCTTTTTTATCTTGTATATGATATAAAATTTCTAAAATAAATACTTCTGCAACGCCTCTTACTATATTAAAACATATATTTAATACGAATTTTCTGAAGATAATTCCTTTCTTCCTTTTTCAAGTTTTTGTAGCATTTAAGGGCGAAAAATGTTTGTTAACAACTATGTATAAGATGTGTAATTGAATGACATCACCTGAAAATGTATTGTTATCAAAAAACTTGAAAAAGGAAGAAAGGAATTATCTTCCGAAAATTCATATTAAATATATGTTTTACTATAGTAAGAGGTGCTGCAGAAGTATCTACAAATATGTTAAGAAGCAGATGGGAATTGAAGAAGTATGGTACTGTAACTTTTAAAATTTCTACTATTGGGTCCGGATTATGATTCAAATCTTTATAATGATCAGCCCAATCTGATATTTTAGCACTATCATTCTTGAAGGCTCTTATGTACTCTAATACATAGTAATAATTCATACTCTAATTTTCTAATGTTAAGAAAATGTTTCAATTGTAAGTCATGATTGATTAAGATTATCATTTTGGAAACCATTTAAAGCTAGTTTAATCTCTGGGCTAATTTCAAAAGCTTCAAGAACTCCTTTTGATAGATTACACAGAATTTCTTAAATAACCAAAATGTTTCTGCAGCAGTTGACTGTAAAGCATTGGATGAATCTGATTTTATTTAGTTGTTGATCTTCATATTCCATCTTATTCCGGGAAACCAGTAATATTGGGACTCAAATTGACCATTATCTCAGAAAATTCTATGAGTCTTTGCTCATTAGAATGAAAAAAATGTTATAATACAGAGATTTCTGTCAATAATGCATTGCAATATGAGCTTAAATGATTGTTGTGTTAATGATAATAATTATGGCAATAATGATGTGTTAATGTTTGTTCACATGTTAGAAGAAATTGTAATTCAAAAAACTAGAAACTTTGTTTCCATTTACTCAATGTATCATGTGATGAATGGGTCCGTATCTCACAACATGTAATGAGGTTTCTTTTTTATGTTTTTTTTTTTTAAGTGTGTCAGGTCCCATTTTTAAATTGTATCACCACACTAAAATAATGGACTATAAGAATTGAGTACAAAGATCACTCCAAATTTACAATTGATTATAAAGAGACAAATTGCAAGAAGTATTTTCCAAAGACTCTGTGCATAAAAGCTACTGAACTGGAAATGACTCTCAAAGTCCGTTTCATTGGATTAATTGAGAAAGGAAAGTATTCGTAGTTGTTCTCTTTCATTAAATAGATATGAGAAACACCTAGAGTATCAGTTCATGTTCTGAAAATGACCCACAAAGACATCATTGCAGAGCAACAAGAATCAAAACCATTAGTGTCTTCATTTTTTTTTATTTTTTTTTATTCTAAGGAGTAAAATTGTTCACAAAATTTTGTTTAGGAAAGTAAAACAATTAATTTAGAGACCAAATTAATCTCTGAAATATTCTAAAGGAACTGGTTTTTGAATAAGAATGGCTGTTTACATGATGAAGTGGTTTTTAAATAAGAATGGCTGTTTACATGATGAAATGGTTTTTAAATAAGAATGACTATTTATAGGATGAAGTGGTTTTTAAATAAGAATGACTGTTTACATGATGAAGTGGTTTTTAAATAAGAATGACTGTTTGTGTAGGAAAAATCACCCATATTTAGTTAAATGGGAATTTAACTAAATTATTTTTTTTGTATTTGATTTAAATGGCTTGAAATTTTTATTTTATTATTATTTTATTTAATAATTGGCAAATTTTGAAGTGGAAGATTTTGAAGCGTTAGTGACATGGCTGACATCATCAGAGAAATGAGATATAATCCGCTGACAACCTCGATTGATAAGCAGTCCAATCGATCAGATAGAGCACATGAGCGGACGAGCTCATACGGGAACCGCCGGATTAGACATGGTCAGTCGGAAGAGATTGACAAGGAACAGCGCAGTGTAAGACAGAGCACCTTATCACTAAGAAGTGCAGAGTTTCAGAGAAGTTAGGAATAGCGAACAGATAATGCTAAAACAATGGATAGGATACCCGAGCAAATGGGAAAGATTTCTCGATGTCCCGAGAATGAAGTAACTCTCTGATATAAGAAGTATTCAAGTCTTAAAAAGAATTATTATTACGATATCCGAAGCAAGGCAAAGAAGATTGGAGAAGTGAATAAAACTCCTTAAAAGAAGCCAAGCGGACTGTACGAAAATCAGAACAGCAGAATGCATCTAATTATCTACCCGGATGAAAGGAAGTCCAAGCGTATTAGTAAGTGAACACGAAGATATTGTGAAGATACAGAACTTTGCGTTAAGGTTATTTCCCTACATTTATTCGAAGATAGACAATAATCCCGTCGAAGTATTGGAGAAGTAATTATAGTAACTATTTCGTTTACACCGAGTTAGGAGAAATTGGTTTCATCGATAGCCTAAAGCAGACGATGCAACCAAGCTTACGTCGATCCAGTTTCGTGTTGCCTTATGGGTAGGAGCAGTGTGTGAGCGCCAAGTTCAAAAGTCAGGTGGATTTAAAGTCACAGGTTTACAGCCGTAAGAAGCAAGCGAATATCAGGCCATCGCAGAATTGTTCAATGCAGATTAATACTAAGGTGAAAAGCCATATATTGAAGTTGTTGCCACCAAGGTGAATAAAGCCATTGAGTACATCAAAACTGTAAGTAGTTTACGATTCAATTTTCATTTTGAGGGATTGTCGAATCCATGGATTAGCAAGAAGAAAATTGGAATCGTGAAAACGAGAGTTCAAATTAAGTTTTTGTGTGCGCTACGAACAATATTTATTGAGAAAGGATAATTAGGACAATATATGAATATATTATTAGTGAATATAAGTGATTAATTCAAGTAAATTAATTGTATGCATAAAAGGAATATGCGAAGCAGCATTATAGAAAGAATTGCAACGGAAAATTAAGTTTGCATAATTAGTGAAGTTAGAATAGATTCAACGGAAGCAAATACACTCATTACCAAAAAAAAAACGATGCGCTTAGAAGTTGTTCAATTGTAATGAAATTTCGTATGTAAAGACATTGGGACCTCCCATGCAAAAGATTAAACTTTGGTGTCCAATGAATGAATAGCGAGAGCTACAGCGCATAACTGCGCACTCAGCAGATGTATATAAGAATCGATTCTCAATCTGATGGTCAAAATTTCTGTTGCATTGCGAGTTAGGATACCTTTCAACGACTGAAAAAAATGCCTCGCCGCAGGATTCGAGCTCATTACGTGCAACTGTCAGAGTTTGAAAGAGGTCGTATCATTGGATTGAAAGAGGCAGGTTGGGCAAATCGGAGAATCGCTCGTCATATGGGTCGAAGTGATGCGGCTATTAGAAGATGCTGGCAGGAATGGGTGGACAATGACAGATTTCAGCGTTATGAAGGTAGCGGTCGACCTAGGGCCACAGTAGAGCGGGAGGATAGAGTGATTGTCAGATCAGCTGTCACAGCGCCTGAATCATCGTTATCAACCATCAGACGTACGACCCGCACACGAGTGTCCACCATCACCATTCACAGACGACATCTACGCTCGTACCGACCGCTACGCCACCTGCCACTCATGTCTGC
>JAFIDM010000004.1:70681582-70693078 GCA_023159025.1 Thereuonema tuberculata
TCTTCTAACTGAAACTTGGGCTACAGTCCACAAATTTTACCTAATATTGAACATTATTCTGTAGTCTCTGTTAATAGAAATGATAAAAAAGTAGGGGTATGGCTTTTTATTATAAAGATAACTTTAATATCAAGGTATTAAATGAATTCTCCTTTATCAATACGGACTTGAAGTCCTCCCAGTGAATGATGGCCACCCTGTTTTTGTGAGATCTGCGCATGTATCATCGATTACTCTGGTCAGGCACTTCCGTAGGAGTTTATCACAGGACGTCGCCATTACGGTCAAGGCTTGTTACTTTGCAAAAGAGCATTGTATTTATAAATAATATATATTTATTTATTTATATAAATACTTATTGTTAGCAACTGGTATTGAAATAATGGTAAATAGTCGAGAGAAGTTTTAATTTGGCGTTATCAACATGTCTTTCTTAGTGAAAACAGACGACGGGCGTCCATTGTGACAGGAAAACATAATTGATCAGCTACCGGAAGGGCTGCGCAGTTCAAACTTCCACCAGTCATCTTTCATTTTGAGGACAATAGAGTGTATTTGCTGCTCAATAAATGAAGATGTTATATTGGTAGGCATCTACAGACCTTCAGGAAATATTCTTCATTTCTGAAATTATATTGATTCGATTATACAATTTATTAATCAAAATCACAAAAGAGGAGTATTTATGGGCGAATTTAACATTAACTTCCTAACTACAAATGACAAAAACGTCATAGATCTCCTTACAACAATGAATTGTAACTACTGTACAATGAATTGTAGCGACAGAAAATATTAAAGTACGGGGAAAATTAAATTGCCATGAATCGTAAAGGGTAAACTTAAATGCAGTCTGCTACCAAATATATTCAGGATATTAATCTTAAATAAGAAAGCTTAAATTCAGCTACAGAGATAAATATTACTTAATAGAGTTAACACAGTGGAATTCTGCTATTTTCCTTCAAGTAAGACAAACTCAGGAGTACAAATTAACATAATTTAATAACCGTAAATATAAAATATACATCAATCTTTGATAACTTTAAGATATATTGAACTAATCTCACAATATTCAAACAATCTAGTGTCTTGATAGTTTATTTTATTTACTAAGTGAAATACGGGAGATAATAATTTAAAATCTCTTCCTCCAATAAATAAATATTAAATACTATCAGACCTTTAAAATTACAGAAACTTTAAATTATGTCTTAAGAATATTAAATGAAAGTAGATAATATTTTTAAATATTTCTTTCCTCTCTATTTCTTAGTAAATAACAAGCAGAAACCCAAAGTTTTCTACAAGGACTATAAATGTTTCAATCAACCTTTCAACATCTGATTTACTTAACTAAATTAGAAATACTAACTAACTATTTTAACGAAAATACTATTCAAGGATTGTACAAATAATATATCCCCAGTAAATAATTCAGCCTTCTAAAGAGAAATTCAGTTTCTTACAAAAATAAGTTTTACTATGATTTAAATTCTTAATTTAGAATTTAAACATAAAAAAAAATATTAGATGTAAAAAAAAACTCTAAACACTTCAAATGAGATATAAGGAACCGTTAAGTCTAACAAAAAAGAAACTTAAACTGTTTCTCCGATGTAAAGTTCTTAATAAAATAAATTAATAGTCTTACTTTACAGAAGAATTCTCTATAAGGAATCCTTATGTCATATAGGCTTATCAATGGGATGAATCGAATTGTTCCCATTTCCAAGATGGTGGCTTCTTGCTTTAACACGTTAGTCCTGAATGTCAACACCTACAAGGGTCAGACGATCGTTGCCTCGACTACCGTTAATTCCGCATTCCGGAGATAGTTTCCATTGATATCGTAAATCGGTCGTCCCCGATTTGGTTGTACACTCGGTATAAGATCTCAGTTTTACCAGATGGACTCCATGATCGAGAAACAAGAGTCAGTGATCCTGATAGGCCCCATGACAGCTCGGTCGAGGTCTTACATATTCCCTGATGATGGACAGCTAAGTTGATGAGACGGCTGCACATCGGACCCTGGAAACTTTCGTTAGGCTTGCTGGTGGATCATTCCTGCGACTTGGCTATTGCACTCGTTCTAAGATCTCAGTTTTACCAAATGACTTCTTGATCTAAGAAACGGAGTCGATGAACCGGATCAGTCTCATAAAGCTTGGTCGAGATCTTACATATTCCCTGGTGATGGACAGCTAAGTTGATGAGAGAGGCTGGTAACTCCATTTTCAGTAGCCTTATTTCGTTAGGGTTAGGAACATAAATCTTTCTAAATCCCTTTACAGAAGGAGAAATTGAAGAAATCAGTTTAAAGAAAAAAAAAGGTTCTTACTACATAATTTAACTTGACAGTTAATCAAATACAAAATTAAACCATTTTCTCTTCAAAATGTCTATTGAAGAAGGGAAATAGTGATGGAGAATGCATCGTAAATCGAGAGGAAAGACTCAAAAACTATTCCTGCTCCCATCTAAATACCTTCTATTCGCGTGTCCGCATTGAGACAACAATTGGCACTACCTAACTGTGATAAACAATATCTAAGACAATAATTAAGTAATAATGGGAGTTGCTGATGTTGTGAATTATGAAAACGCTTAGCAACTGTTTCTTAGCAACAAGATAGCAACCGATGTAATTATGCGAAGTTTTTTGTCGATTAAAGACTTTTTAGTTTTTGTCAAATATACAACATTTTAATCGACAAAAAAAACAACTCAACGTATGGAGCGACTCTTACGTCCAGACAGATTAGAAGTGGATCCCAGTTCTACTAATGCAGCAACAGAATGGATCCATTGGTTAAAAACGTTCGAGAATTTTGTGAAGGAAGTGAAGAATGCTACAGATGAGGTACAGCTCAATCTATTAGTTAACCATGTTGCTCCTTCCATTTATTCATACATAAGTGAAGCAAGTAACTATTCTGATGCGATTGACATATTGAAGAACATTTATATTAAGCCTAAAAATGAGATTTATGCAAGGCATAGATTAGCCTCTCGTTGTCAGTTACCCAACGAATCAGTAGATCAATAGCTACGGGAGCTGAAACTACTAAGTAAGGACTGTAATTTTAAAGCAGTTACAGCTGAACAAAACAGAAATGACTATATCAGAGACTCTTTTATTCGTGGATTAAGTGATAATAAGATACGCCAACGACTTCTTGAAAATGTTACTCTAACCCTTGATAAAACTATAGAACAAGCGCTAGCGCTGGAGATGGCTGTTATTCATTCCCATTCTTTTAATACGATCTCTTCGCCAGCAGTTCTCAATGCGGTTCCGGAACTTAAGGCACCAGCAATGAAAAAGACAAACTCTATAAACTCAATTAATTCAGCACCAGTGAGTAAGTGCTATTTTTGTGGTCGGTCTCGACATCCTCGAAGTATTTGTCTAGCTCGGGAAGCTACTTGCAGAAAATGTAGTAAGGTGGGGCATTTCTCTGTCGTTTGCCGATCGACGAATCCTAAACAAACTACTGCAAGTTCGAATTCAGAGTCTATGATCGATAATGTTGTAAATACTAATTCACTGACTGCAGCTATGAGCCCAAAATGTTTGTCAAAATCAATAATAAATGTAGCAGTGAATAATCATCCCGCAACAGCATTAATAGATAGTGGTAGTTCTTTGAGCTTTATTAATGAATCATTCGCTCATGCAATCAAAGTAAAATTGGAACCTGAACACAACAATATTACTATGGCTTCTAAATCTCTTTCATGTAAAATAACTAGTAGCTGTCGTGTGACACTTACAATGTTAGGTAATATTTATAAGGATATCAAGATTTGGGTTCTTCCATATGCATGTTCGGATCTTCTAATAGGCCATGATATTTTAAAACAACATAAATCTATCAGTATTGATTTTGGTGGTCCAAGGTCATCAATTCACGTTTGTAATTTAGCTGCTGCTATGGTGCCAGAAGCTGCCCTTTTCCAACATTTATCTCCGAACATTAAGCCTATTGCAATAAAATCTCGACAGTTTTCAAGCGAAGATCGGGTGTTTATTGACTCTGAAATACGCAAATTGTTGGCAGAAGATATTATTGAAGTTAGTACTTCACCATGGAGAGCTCAAGTAGTAATCGTTTCAGCTGAAAACCACAAGAAAAGGATGTGTGTGGACTATTCTCAGGCTATTAACAAATATACACACCTTAATGCCTATCCTCAGCCTGGAATAGAAGAACTAGTAAACAAGGTCGCTCAATATAAAGTCTTTAGTGCAATTGATTTACGCTCTACATATCACCAGATCCCAATTCGAGATGAAGACAAACTTTATACTGCATTTGAAGCGAATGGCAAACTGTACCAGTTTAAGAGGATTCCTTTTGGAGTTACAAAAGGTGTATCTGAATTTCAACGGACTATTGACCATATTATTGAGGTTGAAGGATTACAAGGTACCTATTCTTATCTGGATGATGTCACCGTTTGTGGAAAAGATCAAGCCAAACACGATCACAATTTAGATCGGTTCCTCAGAGTACTTAGTAAGTACAATTTGATGTTAAATAAAGAAAAATCCATATTTTCAGTCACTTGCATCAAATTTTTAGGTTATATTATTGAAAACAATATAATCAAACCAGATCCTTCACGACTCGAATCATTGCTACAATATCCTATTCCAGCTGATTCAAATGCACTAAAACGTGTGTTAGGTATGTTTGCTCATTATTCAAAATGGGTACCACGTTTTTCGGAACGTATTAAGCATTTAACACAATGTGTTTCTTTTCCACTAAATGAACAAGCTGTTAATGCATTTATGGATATAAAGCAAATCATAGCCAATTCTGCTGTTAAATGTATCGATGAGACTTTGACTTTCTCAGTAGAAATGGATGCATCTGAGAATGCTATAGGTGCAACACTTAGCCAACAAGGACGTCCGGTTGCTTTCTTTTCCAGGACACTGACGAAATCAGAGAAAAATCATTCTGCTATAGAAAAGGAGGCATATGAGATTGTGGAATCATTGAGAAGATGGAGACATTTTTTGCTTGGTCGTTTTTTCAAATTAATTACAGATCAGCAATCAATATCATTCATGTTCAACGCCAAGATTAAGAATAAAATTAAAAATGAAAAAATTTTACGATGGCGTTTGGAATTATCAGAATACTATTATGATATCATCTACAGACCAGGCAAAGACAACGCAGCAGCGGACGCTCTCTCAAGAATCTGTTCATCAACCAGCAACCACATACCTTTAAAATCACTACATATCGCTTTATGTCATCCCGGTGTTACTCGGCTAGATCATTATATTCGCAGCAAAAATTTGCTAAAAAATCAATATTCTATTGATGAAGTCAGGAAAGTAATTAATGATTGTCATGTCTGCTGTGAATTAAAACCTCGTTTTATCAAATTTAGTGGAAAGCTTATTAAGGCTACCTCTCCTTTTGAACGTTTAAACATAGACTTTAAGGGACCACTACCCTCAGCATCTCCTAATCGATATTTACTTGTGGTTATTGATGAGTATTCTCGATTTCCGTTTGCATTCCCCTGTAAAGATATGTCTTCTTCAACTGTTATCAACAAATTATATCAATTATTCACTGAATTTGGAATTCCAGAGTATGTACATTCAGACTGTGGCACATCTTTTATATCAGAAGAAATTAGGAATTTCTTACATTCCCTTGGAATTGCAACTAGTCGTACAACACCATATAATCCACGGGGTAATGGGCAAGTAGAACGTTACAACGGTATCATTTGGAAAACCATAACTCTTGCTATCCGATCTAGAGGACTTAAGATAACTCAATGGGAAAACATACTTCAAGATGTTTTACATTGTATCTGCTCACTGCTCTGTACTGCAACAAATGAGACTCCTCACGAAAGAATGTTTAAACACTCTAGAAGATCTCCTTATGGCTCATCTCTTCCATCCTGGCTTTTGATCCCAGGAAAAATCCTTATGCGGCGTCAAAATAAACAATCAAAATATGACTCTCTAGTAGATGAGGTGGATTTAGTAGAAGTCAATCAAAATCATGCTCTTGTTCGTTTAGGAGATGGTCGTGAACTTATGGTATCACTTCGACATCTAGAACCACGAGGAACTCCAGATGCTTCAAAGTCGGATCAAGATATTCAAGATAGATTCTCCCAATCAGTGACGCCACCACAAAATGTAGATGAATCTACGTTAAGAGATACTCTTGTGTCCACACCTACTTCAATTGACTCTATTCCATCAGAGACTGAGTCATCTCTGATGCCCATTTCAGCAGAAGATTCATCTTTGATCCGTAACTCAGAGAAAGGCTCGGAAATATTGCAAAAACCCTCAGAAATTTCAAGACCTACACGTGCCCGAAGGATGCCGAGCTATTTAAAAGACTATGTGTTGGACTAAATAAAAGGGGGGGAAAATGTGATAAACAATATCTAAGACAATAATTAAGTGTAATAATTAAGTAATAATGGGAGTTGCTGATGTTGTGAATTATGAAAACGCTTAGCAACTGTTTCTTAGCAACAAGATAGCAATCGATGTAATTATGCGAAGTTTTTTGTCGATTAAAGACTTTTTAGTTTTTGTCAAATATACAACACTAACATAAGAACTCGAGATGCTGCTGCTCTCGATTTTTGCCAACAATTCTTTAAACTAACAATAAGCCTTTGTAACCACGGGATACCAACAAGGAGGTATAATAAAATGAGGAAACAAACACAAGAAACGAAGTCATTTTCGTTTCACTTTTTTTCCACTTATTGATTCTCCAACCTGTCACTCTATCTCACTCACTCCTTGATCAAATCTTCACTAATTTTCCGACTCAAAGTAAAGGTTCTTTCACTACAAAACTTTCAGATTTATTTAAAGGTTTCTCATTTAAAAAAGCAGCGAAAATGAAGAATCGCAAATTCTCCCTAAATAACATAAATAAATTTAAAGAATATTTACATTCAATTGACTGGGCTGAAGAAATGGAAAACGTAACCTCTACGGAACACTCCGTTTCAATCTTCAACGAATTCTTTTTCTCAGGATTTAACAAATATTTTTCTCTTATTTCCCAAAATAATTCCACTATTAATAAGAAACCGTGGATATCCTTTGAACTTTTGAAAAATATCCATCAAAAAGCAAACTTTATAAATCGTATAAGAGAAATCCTACACCCGCAAAACTAAATGTTATCTCGTTTTAAATTTGCAGACGGCTTACAAAATGACGCAATATATCCTTCCGCCAGAAGGAACACAAGATGTCAGTATCAATATTTCGCTTTTAAAACGGAATTCAAGATTATTGTGTTAAAACAATTTTAGGGGGAAAAAATGTATAAATTTCGTCCTAATTTTTTTTTAAATATCTAGATTTTAAGAATAAAAATTCATAAAAATGAAGCTTTTATTTAAAATATCAAATTTTAAACAGAAACTTAGAAATAAAATTACGGTTTTGTCATTAAAGCAGATTATTCTTTTTTTCTTTTTTTTTTATTAGTTCCTAATATTTCTGTTGTGTCGTTCATTATTTGTACAGATACATAACACACAAGCACATATTATAAATATATATTGGCAGAGAAATATTTATATAAAAAACTTTTGAATATATTACTTTAGAGAAATCACATTACAATTATTTACAAAGACATATTATACACACACATACACACAATATCTATTTATAAATTCATATATCATTCTTAGAATCCATCTAAATTTTTTTTAGTTCGGGAATTTGGAAATTTGGAGTATTTCTACAAACTTTAATCTAAAAGATTCATTCTCCATTACTTTTATGATCTATGATAAATGATTTTAATATTTGTATTCTACATTATATCAAAAAAGAATTTTGACGATACCTATAATCATATACAAAATTATTATTATATATATAAGGTCAACAGCAATCTATTAAATCCATTAGAAAAGAAAATATTTTTTTTTTCCCCTTGTATAATAGATATTAACCTTTTTAATTCCTTGTATAATAGATAATCTTTTTTTTTTGTTAACTTTAGTCTCCATTTCTGAAATGAATAGTTGATATTCATTGACAATCATACATTTTTTTTTAAGTACACATGGGTGAGAATATGGAGTGAATGTTGATATTCAGTCATTATTTTATTGTTTTCATGAATGGGGTGAGTGAGGAAATGTGTTATTGGTATTTATTGAAAATGATAATTTTGTTTTTGTAAATTCACAGCATTTTGAAATTAACATCAGTAAATATAATAATTTTTTATTTTTGCAAGTTGTCATCAATGGGGATATGAAATAAACTTTGGATGTACTGTAGAGATGGAAGCTTTTTTTTTTTTTTTTAGTAAGTTGATTCAGTGAAATAAAAATTAAAACAAAATGTTTACCCAAACAAATTTTTTATTGCAAAAATAAATCAAATAATTACAGCCAAAATAATTAATTAAAATCACAAATGAACTTGAATTTAACCAATTTAATTCAAGTAAATTTGAATGAAGTAAAATAGAAATGAAGTTGATTAAAAATGAGACATATGAAAGGGTCTGCAATATTACATTTTAAACTAACTAAAAAAAAAACGAATTGTAAATTTACAAATAAAATAAGGAAAAATAACAAAATTATAAATTGAATTTCAAGTTCCCTTAAACAGGTCTAAAAGTGAGATATTTTAAATCATGTTTTGTTATATAATTTTATGTCTACATATCTTCAAATATATGATATTTTTCACCTTAGTATAATTGAAAGTATATGAACTTGATTTGATTTTTAATTTCTGTCCTAATGAAATCAGTTAACACAATCATCCAATACACCTTAATAACATAACATATTTGGAACTTAAATTACATATTTGGTTGGAACTTTTTGCATTTGTCTTTTAATGGATTTTTAATTGATTCATTTCATTTCTTGACAGTTATTCAAAAAAAAATTTTCCAACAGTAATAATTATTTGTTTTTTAATATCTTCTTGTGCATTTTTATTGCATGACAATCAAAATAAATCTATCAATATTTTTCATTGACAAATAGCAGTGTTTTAATTTGCGATTTGCATTTTATGAAGTGACCTTCACAATCGATTGTAATCAACTTTTCAAAAAAAATTTTACACTAAAATAACAACACATACTGTTAAACTTGTTGGGTTTTTTTAAAACCTCCTGTGTTTATTGTATTAATTAAACTGGCGTTCTCTTCAAAATCATATTCAATGTCACTATTTGCACAAAGTAACTTTGTGAAATTGTCACACTTTAAAAAAATTTTTAAATTCTATGTGCTGCATAACCAGCAATGTACAATAATACTGGAGAGATCTTAATGAATAAAAAAAAAACAAATCCAGGAACTTGATTTAGATAGAAAATTTCATTAACTGCAGGAATTCGATGTTTCTGAATAACTGAATGAATGAACGGATGCCTCTGGTGGCGAAATATTGATTTACAAACATATTGAGTAAAAGACTATCAATTTTTCACATCTGATTTTCGCTTGCTTTCAAAAAGTAGGCCTATATCAAAGTATGTTTGCATACATGTATATCCGCGAATACCCACTGTTAGAATTGGTGGATCTTCATGGAACTAGGTAGGCCTATAGATAAGAACCCATGTTAATTTTGCTTTGTATTGTTTTTTCCTTTTGGGTTCTTTGAGAGATTCGCTGCTGAAGGTGGCAAAAATTCTGATAAAAAAGCTTTTATCGCTGTCTTAACAATGCTTATTAATCCATTTAGTAATCCACGTATGCTTGCTTTTATGATTAAAGTTAATTGGATTCAGTATGCAATGAAATATTTCTGAATTTAATTTTTCCTTTTTAGAAAATAAAAAAAAATTGTACTGGTGATGTTCAATAGATTTACAATTTAAATGTAAACAAAGTAGAATTTAAGTTCTTTCAGGAACCTTTTGCTTATGTTTCTGTTGATAAAAAAAAATGAACTTTTTTTTTTTAAGTGTGTGTGTGTGTTGGTCATTGTTGAAATTAGAAAACAGATATCTTACTGGAGAGTCTCATGTTTCCTTACATTCTGATAATTCACGAAACGTTAATTATACTGAAATAAAAACCCACTGCAATCAATAGATAAAAGATCTTACCACAAATCGTTTATTAACCATTTGACTAAACTAATCACATTCTATTTATTCTTGTAAATTCATTTGATTTCATCCAATGATAATTCACCTTTAACGAGATATTACAAGCGAATGGTTATTTTAAATAGCAATGTGGATGTTTTAATTTAACAGTAAAAAAAATATAGCTAATAATTAAGAAAAAAATGAACTTGTTCAAATTCACAAAACATAATTATAGTGAAGGTTCAAAATTGTATAAATTTTTAATTCTTTAATTTCTGGTATCGATTAATAGTTGCATTGAAATTTCATTATTGATTTAAAACCAACTGAAAGACTTCCTACCCTTCAGGAGATGTTCAGCGTTACCTGAAGTTTGGCATTTTTCCTTTGTCAGTGTCTCGGAGAAGTTATTTCCGCGGTCTCCTTCCCCAAGACATTGTAACCCCCCTCCCCCCTTCACCGTTATATCAGAGTGCTCACAATGTCTCGAGGACATTAAATTCCCATTATTTACTTAAGGTGTCTAAAACGGATTAATTATTTCTAATCACATGCAAATCGAGAGGTTTAGCTAAAAGGATTAATATTTATTAATTTTTTTAGTTTCAAGCTTTTTTGAAATGATCTAATCTTGTTTACACCAATTCTGTTTATGATTTTTTTTTAAAAACAATAATGTTTTTGAACTAAAAATTTTCTTTAGTTATTGTTAACTTTTGGATATTCCACTTTTATTATATTGTGATCGCTTAGATCATAATTACTTTCCTGATGTTTCTCCATTCATAAATCAAGTTATAATAATTCTTTACTATTAAATTGTGTAGGGCTTTTTGATAAGATGTCAGTATTTTGTATTTCAACATATCGTTGAATTTTAAATTAACAAGTAATAGAAAGATTCCTTCTATTTATTTTAATCAACAAGTAAATAAATTACTTGCTAATTCCTTTTTTTAAAATCAATTTTTATTTTTAATTAAGTATGTTATCGCCTTTTTTTCAATATTCACATTTATTATATTAAATTTTGTATATCATACTATATCTGTTTTTCTAAGTATTATTGTAACTCATTTTAAGTTGTTTTTCTGACTCATGTTTCCTTTTCCCCCCCCCCCCCCCCTCAATAATGTACTCGACCTCTTTCGAATCTCAAATTGAATTAAAGTCTCAAGTTGTGTGATTTTTATATTATTGTTGAAGAAGTTCATGCCTAAATCCATGAATTGAAATCAGTCACCACACATTATTATAGTGTAACGTATAAGAAAAAAAAAATATTATGTACTAGCTGTACCCGGCATGCGTTGCAATGCCACTCAAAGAAAGAAAGGGCTCGGTGAGAAGGGGCCATAAATATATGGTCCCGGTGTCGATCGAG
>JAFIDM010000004.1:70695012-70711200 GCA_023159025.1 Thereuonema tuberculata
GAAAACATTAATTTTAAACAATTTGTTTATTTTTCGTCATTAGCGGGAAACGTAATCTTCAAAATGATGCCTCAATCATTGATTTTGATGAAGTAGTAAAGGAAATATAGCGGTCCGACAAAAAAACCCTTTGAGAAATAATATATAATGATTCTTTTTCTGATTTTAAATTTTCTGATTTTAAATTTTCTGATTTCATCCATTCCGTGTTTTCCAAATATACAATGGACTGAACTTATGAATACATTTTGAAATGAAAACCCAAAAATGAAATATTTTCACATTTTTTATGACACATAATATTCATTACTAAGAGAATGAGGTGATGTAAAATATTTTATTGTTTTTGTATTTTACAATATAATTTTCAAGTAATGTAAAATTTTAAAACCACAAAAAAAAAGCCCACCATAATTTTACTTAATTTTTATTTATTCTTAGAAATTATTGAGATATTACTTTATATTAACTTCAATTTTCTCTCCTGTTCTCTCCACTCTTACATCATTCTTACATACATAAAAAAAACTTTACATACATAGTAATTACATGTCAATCTTCAATGGCATAACCTGCATTGTTTTGGAAAAAAGAAATTCTTTGAGAACAAAAAATAAAGAAATCCCATAACAACACAAGAAAACACAGGCTTAGGAATTGTCTCCAACTAATAGCCTCTGGCAGAATTGGGAGAGTTACATTAACTTGTTTGCAAGGATCATAAAAAAAGGGGGAGAACTGCTAAGCTGCTAACTACAAATCTACAGGGCGGAACTTTCTTTAAATATGTCAAAACAGACAGAGTCATCTAGTGAGAGATTTTTGTAATCTGTATCGAAATTTTCCCGCTCTTAAAAAAGAAGTATTAGACAGAAAACAAATCATAGAAAGGAACAAAATGTTTTGGAACTAACTTATTTTTTTCTGTGTAAACATGAAAAATTTTGCTGCATATATTGAACCCACACTATTCTATTGAACCACACGAGAATGTTATTTTTCAAACCTCATATAAATGCATTTGGATGTATTAATTTTTTTTAGGAGGAAATGAATCGGAAACTAGTTCGTAGTTTACCTCATTCTATTTTCTTTTTTATGGAAAAAAATGGCAGTTGTCTATTTAGTCTTTTTAATTGTTGTTCTTATTTGTTTCAGTCTGAAGAAACGAAAGTTGACGAAGGTGAAAATAGTAACTCAGGACAGGAGAAGAAGAATGGACAAAATGTGGAAGAAGAGGAGGAAGACAAGCGTCCGTGTGAGGATGTTACAACAAATGAGGAAGAGCCTGAATGTAAGAGAGTCAAAACGGAAACGGCTTAATTGGCAGTTTTGACTATTAGTGGAAAATGTGAACATTGAACCAGAATTGTGTAAAAACATTGAGGAATTCAAAAGACTTGATAACAAACCTCTTTCTATTTTTGTATATCAACATCAAAGTCACCCACTCTTTAGTGCTTATTTAGAACAGAAAAACAGCAACAACATTAATTAGCCCTTGGTCAGTTGTTTTATGTTTTCCTGAATTTTGATAATTTCTCTTTTAAAATTAAGCCAACCATTAAAGTCAGTTTCATCAAAAGTGTTTTCTTTCTTTCATTTTATTGATAAACGTTACTTAAGACATTTATAAAAAGCTTTTTTAGATGTGTTAGTAGGGAAAAACCTCATACATTAAAAGACCAATTCCAAATATGGTTAGAGGTTTTGCAATAAGTTCTAATGACAAAAGTGCTTTGTTTCTTTTTTTCTTTTATAAATAGGTCCTTTGGTGCCTTGTTTCATGGGAAATTAGATTCTATCTAGATCTTAAGTTTTAACAGCATCACCACTTGTAACTATATTAGTTTCTCAGGATTTTGGTGGAACTGTTCTACAATTAATAAGAAGCAAATGAGTTTTCTTTTAATATTGATTCTGTCCTAAAACATTTAGTGTTATTAAGATATTATTTGTTTGTCTGTTTTTTTATTGTGTTCAGCAAAAAATACAACTTAAAAGTTCTCTATTGGATTGTGAATGACAAACAAGGCTTATTAAATAGAACATTGATGATTAGAACATTTTAGAAAGAAGATTTTGAATTTCATAAAAAAAAGAAAAAAAGAAAAAAATATCTCTATAGAAGCATCTATACATAGTGTTGTATTTAGTTCTTTAAGGACATATTTTTCTTTTGTCTGGGTAGGTTTTTTGTTAATAAAAAAAACAGGAATCAACATTTTCTTTATCTCACTTTGTTTTCTTCAGAAATGTTAAATCTCTGATTCTTCTTATAAATTATACATTCCAGTTTAGGGTTTTACTATCAATGTATTTTACTAGTTAATACAGTGTTACCATTATTGATCTGTGAATGCCTTAATTTTCCCTGCATGCAACAACAAAACATACCAAAGAGCATTACAGTTAAAAGGATTAGAAGCAGCCAAAAATTCAGTTGTTGACTTATTTAGAATAGGATGCATTTTTTTATCATTACTGTCTTCAGCCAAATCCAAATTGATCTTTTGCTACAAAAGTTAAACTAATGGTTGTCAATAATAATAATATCCAATTGCATTTGTATTGTTACTAAAATTTAGCATTTGTTAAAACACAAAATTTTGTAAATGATTTTATTATGGAAATGAAATAGAAATTTTAATATTAATACAAACATAAATTGACTTTGATTGAAATAACATCCTTAGCCACATCTATCAGTGATGATTTCCCAAAAATGGATTTTATTTTAAGAGTTCATCCAGAGAATCATAAGTTTATAAATTGCACAGATGTAAAAACATCATTGATATTTGCACAGTATATAATATATATATTTTTTAGTAATTGTATTTGTTTTGTGAGCTGGTCCCTCCCTTGTGCAAAATAAAGGATGCAATTGTAACTAAAACTGCCCTGTTTTCTAAGTTCTTTTCATAACGTTCTAAAACATTCAGTAAAACCTTCTTGTATTTATTGTAAAAATATTTTGGTCGAAGTTTTATTAAAGATTGAAATAAATTTTGTGTTTCTATTTTATTCATGAAATATTTAATTGAAGAGGGGAATTTGAATAATAGTGTTATAACTATGGAAACTACCTCCACTTCTAATCCACTTGGTGTGGAAATTAATTCTTCAAATGATGATCAACAGTATTTTGTAAGAGTTTTACTTTTTTGATATTTAATTTTTAGCAACGCACACCATCTGTACATTCCACTGGGACGATCTGAATTCCCTTAAAGAACATAATTCAATGGAAGTGAGGATCATTTCTTTTTCTTTCTTTCTTTAATAGGTGTAGGAGGAAGTTCTTGTATCTGTCAACACGAGCAGCCATTGTTTCTAAATCTCTTCCTTCTAATGATGGGTAACAATGAATGTTTATTCCTAGTCAAGTTTCTTTTTCTTTTTTCATTTCTACTTAATTTCTTATGTGCAAACAAGACGATAACATTTTCCTTGTATTTTAAGGATCCACTAAATTAATCTGTATTGAAAAAGGCTTAGTTTTTGTAAGAGACATTTTGAAAATAAAATCAAGTTTAGAAATACTGTTGACATTCTATTTATACATTGACTGATTTCCATCATGGATTGAATTTCACTTACAGCAAATAATTGATTGTACATTTTATCTAAGTTTGATGTTAAATATGAAAATACACAGAATCATTAACAAATAGAAAATAATAAATATTTTACCTTTAAGAAGTCAACAGCAAAAGAGAGATGAAGGCATTTTACAGAAAACAAACTCAACATTTATTTATTTATTAAATTATTAAGAAAGAACAAGAAATAATAATGTTAATTAGAATTTATATATTTTTATGAGATTAACATAAAAATTAACTTCATCCACTTGAGATCCAATGACATTACCTTATCTTCATTAAATGACTGACACATCATAATTGAGCTTAAATATGGAAATAATGTGGAATGAATGAATTTAATAGAAAAACAAACATTTCATTGCTCAGACTCCAGTGTGAGGATCTATTAACATAAATATTTCAACATCTTATAAACAATTAGATAAGTTTGGAATGTTCTTAAAAGATTGTTTCAGAATTACTCCCATTAACCTAATAGCTACTGCATTTACAAAAGGTAATTGATGAGAAAAAATATGGGATATTTTTAATAATTTTTTTTTCTTTAATTTGGTACAATTAGCGATGATGTAATAAATTACAATAAATTTTGTTATTACCCCAATATTTTTTTTATTTTTATATGTATTTGATGCTTTTTTTTTTTTTTTTAACAGAATTATGTTCAAAACTGATGTTAATAATTTTGTATTGTTTCACCATTTTTTTTCTTTGTCCCTTTAGCTCTGCATCTGTTTATCTAAAGTTAGTTGAAAAGAACAAAATTCTGATCATTTCTGGCTTGCAATCGTTTTTCTCTATTTTATAAAAATATTAGTTTCTTGTTTATTATGTTTTTTTATCTCATGCTGTCGATTACAGTTTACCAGTGTCATTTACGTGAAGGGATTGATAAGATAGGTTTAAAAATGTAATTAGAAAATTCAAATAATTTTTTATCTAAATTTTACAGGGCCCCATTAGTGTTTTTTTTTTTTTTTTTTGAACTGAATAACCAGTTGTAATCATTACTGTAATGTTGATTCTTTATTGTTTAATTATTAAAAGGTTGAATCAGAAATTATATCGTCCATTATCTGAGCAAGCGTATGTACTTTGTGCACTATTACTATCAAGGCGATCAATGGAAAACTTGCCAGTTGCCTGTCAGTGAAGTCGATGTTGTTTAACACTGGCAAGGGAACTTCCAGTGATAAAGTCATTTTTTAAAAATCTTGATAATTTGACTACAAGCAACAAAGGAAGGAAAATATCTTGGAAGGATAAACATGCCATCGTGGAGTTGTCGCTGCTGTAATTTTCCAAATAAGTTTTTTTTTTTTTTGTCCCTAGGTAAGCTAATTAAGTTTGCTGCTGAAATGTGCCTTGGCAACTCCAAACCTCCTGAATACGTAAGTATTTTTTTTTTCTTGGTATTGTTATTTATGTATGTATTTTTTTTTTTTGATATTGTTAATTATAATATATTTTGTTTTAAACTGATGGTGTGTTGGCTAATACCAATTATGCTCCAATAGAGGCCCCCGGCGTTTATTTGCAAAACTAGCCTCTGCTCCCGGCACTTATTAGAGACCGGCCATTATTAACAAAAACCTCCAGAACGCAATATTTTTACACAAACACCGGCTAATATTACAAACAGTTACTTTATTTGAAATTCACATGCTACATAAGACTGTTAAAGATAAATGGCAATGTCTTTCTGTAGCTTTTGCTGCTATGCGTTGTCCGAATCCGCAATGATGAACGGCCGTCTCACCGGAAGTTTCTTTCGCATATTCCACCGCGCGAATCTTAAAGGCAATATCAAATGACCGTTTCGGCGGCATTTTATAATGCAATGTAGCCTAAGGTATTACGCACGACTATAAAGATACGGACGCTTACACTAGTACCGATAGGCAAATATCAAAGACCCAGCTACTATTTGGCCAAACCCCTCAGTAGCCCATCCCTTATTAGAGACCGGCGACAATATATAATAAGAGCCTCGGCATTTATTGGAGCATTTACGGTACTTATTTCGTCATTATGAATTAATGAGCACACGTTAAAAAATTTCTCATTTAAGAATGTATTTGCACTTTTTTTCTTTATACTGGGTTTAGATGGAGACAATTACATTTGCGACTTTAATTACATCAACTACGATAGAGAAGGCAGCAATCAACTTTGTCGTAGAGTATTACCTCCTGCCTCGTAAACAAGGATTGAAATGCAAGCGCGCCAACTCCATGAAATGACTGGCACAAACATCTGGGGGGTTACCCTAAATCCCTTGGTGCCTTCGTTGCTCCAATGTTAACTGCTGTAAAGATTACAGCCTGACCAAGGATACTTGGTTTTATTGTAGCAAGCTATCGGTATCAATTAGCCTCCGGCTCGTTTATTGGTGAGTAATTGGTGCATCGATAGAGGTTGCAACGACTGAATTGAATCTTTCCTGCATAACTGTTGTTAATTACAGTAAAACCTCGTTAAGTCATCACTCAAGGGACCAAACATTTTTGACGACTTAAGCGGAGTGATGACTTAGGCGGAGTGGAAAGTTTTGAAAAAAAAAAAACACTGAAATACAGTATTTTCATGAATTGCTGTAGGATTCGGTGAGAAAAACAAGATTTTTCAGAAATCAAAACATGCAAATGAATGAGTGGAAAATAAATAAATAAAAAAAAACACTTTTTATAGTTACCACATTTTAATCGTTTAAAAGAAAGGCAATGTCTGTCTTTGAAACGTTCCAGCCAACCATCACTGCCGCCGAAATCTTCAATGTTCAACTTAGCAATTTCCATGGCTTTTTTCTTTGAGAATCACGGCAGAAATCGGTACATTTTACGATCTGGTATGTTTTAGCCATCGAACTAAAACCTCCTCGATCTCGTCAAACTTCGATTTCCTCATTCTCTTTCTTTTGTCTTTGCAGTCAGCTTCTTCAATTACTTATTTCAATGAAAGAATATTATTTAATGTAGTCCTGGGAATATGGTGTTCTTTGGCAAAAGCTGTTTGGCAAAAACAAGATAAGTTTTCGTTTCCCTGGCATGTTAAAAACGTAATCGAGCCACGAAATTGCAAGAAAAAAAATAGCCCTTACAGCTGGGCTACTCGCTATGAAATGAAGTCACCAGGCATGCCAAATTTCTGCGGAAACGCGGACTTCCGCTTTTTTCCTTTTATTTTTATTATTTTCCCTTTTTTGTTTCGTGGTACACCGTGTTTCCGAACGTTTTTATGCCCCTCCTCGTTGAATTCCTGAACTTTCAACTCGTTGACTGGCGGGCGAGTCATGTGTATATTAACATTTGCAATATATTATGTGTAAATGAAATGTATATTACTCGACTTGCAAACAAATTTTGTCTTAAATTTTACCTCGCGCACAATTTCCTCTTTTTTACATTTTCCCCACTCTCATGCCTGAGTCACACTCAGGAGCGGTCAAGAAAAACGTCTACTCTCGACAGAGTTGCAGCAAGAAGTGTGCTTTGAATGATTAGCAGCGAGATTCCAAGAACCCAAATGCTCCGAAGGGATAGGAAAGGAATGAAGTGACAGGCGTGGTCGAAAATTCCCCGTAAAGGCTTGGCTTTCTTAAAGTGAAGGGACGGGGCTGAAAAGACAACACGATGGCATGCAAAATGGAGAAGTAAGATGCTTTTGGCCATTTTTGAGGGTGACGAGTTATCCGGAGTAGAATTAAATTTGGTGACGGGTAAACGAGGGTTATTTTACATTATTGTGTATGAGATCTTGTCGGGACCAAAGGAAAACGACAACTTAAACGGAGTGACTACTTATCCGGGTGACGACTTAACGAGGTTTTACTGTATTACCAATTTTGTAGGGAGGTTTGTTATATGGTAGTATGCAATAACAGCGGTCCCATTGGTGGCGAAGGACATATGGTTGAATTGGATACGTATGTATGTGGAATACGTATGTATTTTTTTTTTATATTTTTAATTATAATTTTTTTTATTTTTAAACTCGTGGTGTGTTGGCTAATACTTATTTCTTCACTACAAATACATTCTTATGAATTTATTCTACAAAATATCCTAGAAGTGGAACTGCTGGCTAACTGCTTTCTTGGGCTAACTGTAGGCAAAGGCAAAGTTACTTCCAAATGGGAAGGCTTTTCGACTTTGCATCAATATATTATACAGGGTGGCAAAATAAAAGAGGCCCGGAGCTATGAAAAAGCTGTTTTTCCGGGCCTCTTTTATTTTGCCCATCCTGTATATCATAATTAACTTATGCTGAAGGTTTCCACTTATATCTGATTCTATTCTAATTTATGTTTAAGAATCTTTCCGAATTTGGAAACTAAAATTTAAATGAAAGACTTTGAATAACTTTATTAATCTTCAACATAAATTCTCCAAAAACATAAACTCTCAATATTTGAAAAGCCTCATCGGCTTTCTTTATCAAGCTGAATATAACATGAGAAGATGATTCAAATTTAAACGATAATTCAGATTTAAAATATGATGTTTTGGAAGTAATATAATGAAACTTATCTTTGAAGAGAATCTGTATGTAAATTTAAGGAAGAAGATGTTGATTCTTTTCCCTTTTATGTAAGATTTAAGGCTTGAAAAAGAAGGCCGGCGAGGCCTTTGAAATATTGTCAAGGCGGATTTCTTTTATTAACGAAGGAGTTTAAGAATTTTGTATATTTTATGATGTTTTGGACTTCAAATTTTGGACATTATTTATTTATTTATGTTTGAGCATTGTAATGAGTGTAATAATGACTCGCGTGGCACTAGGCATATTATGTTCTTTGATTTCATGATTGTTGTTAAATTTATTTTGTTTTAGAAGTTTTGGGAAGAAGATGATGTATATCTTTTCCATTTTTTACGTTATATTCAGCTTGATAAAGAAAGTTATATTCGATGGGGTTTTTGAAATATTGCGAGAATTTATGTTGAAAGATTAATAAAGTAATTTGGTTTATTTCAAGACTTTGAATAAGGTTAAATCAGCAGTCAACAGATAGCGCTACTTTACTTTCCTATTAAAAGGTATAGGAAAGTACTAGATTTCTTGGTTAGCAACAAATCATTAGCACCATCTGGTGTTTGAAAGGTAAAACGACCGACATTTGAAGATTTTCGACACCAAAAAATTGGTCCTTCCCGCTCGATTCTGCATCTAAAATGTATTTCATTTTTATAAACAATCTATTGATTCTATAATTAATATGACTTTACTTATAAGCAGAGCTAAGTTTTAATAACAGACTGACAAATATATATATATATATATATATATAACTCAGATTTACTTAATCAGGAGTGTAATGAAAAATAATAACGGGTAACCTTAAATAACAAATTGTTCACATAAATAAATACAATGGCCTACTTGAATGAATTGATTACAACTAAGCAGTTCTACAATTTAAACGCTCTAAACATTTTAAATTACAAACAGCTATTTGACCTAACAATTCAAATCTTCTATTAATTCTCTTAATGAATAAAACTAGTAACAGTTTTGTTCAAACAGTAACATTATCTGAATATTAACACGTTTACAATAGCATTCTTAATATTTATTAAAATGCAATAATTCAACATTAAATAATTCATTAGACGGTTACTATTGCAGAAACTTGTCTGATGGATAAATCGTTATACAGTATCGGACTTCGGATTAATTCAGTTCGAGATACTTCTTAAGTTCGACTCGTCGGTCGCTCGGTAAAGAAATATATGAATCCTTTCCTACCTTGGGAAGTACTCAATCACGGGAATTCGGGGGATTCCAATACCTCTCGCTTATGAATAGACTCATCCACTATCTCGTAATGCGTTAACATTACAGCGCACCTAAAATGCTTTATTGAAGGAATGATTAAAGCAAACAATTCAAAAGCTTTATCAATCCTTGTTAACTCTGGTGGTGTCTGCACAATTTGAATGGACTGGCTTGGCTCATTGATTATGCCTCCTCGCCTTCGTTTGTCCTATCACCCACCTGACCAATTTAACAGACTTCAAACTTCTCGCCTCTAGTTTTCTGCGCTACCGCAAGATCTAAAATAATAAGCGTGACATTAGAAACTAATAAATCATAAAGATGGTAAATCAAAACTTACATACATTGCGAAAAACTTCGATAAAATCTTATGTCGGAAAACGCCGTTCCATCATCCTAATCCCATCGTGACATCGCTTGTCCGACTTGCTGCGGCAATTCTCACTCAATTTGATTTGCGCTGTATTTTATATCATCAGGTTAGCGGTGCCATCTGGCGACCAATGTCGGCAATAGTAGCGTCGTACATTTAATTCCAACAAACAGGAGAAAAAAATATACAGAACTTTTCAAGTTAAATTCCTACAGATTCATTCTGCAAAGTTTCATTAATATCTGAATTTTTAAGGTTCGAGAGGTTTCCTTGTAAGATGAGCTGGGATTTCAGTAATCTTTGTCTAAGTAGTTTGGATGGAACAGCTCAAAGATGGGGGGAGGGACTTTAATCCCTCATCACGGTTTAGGTATAAAATTACGCTCATTTCTTGGAACCAGCTGTAAGAGTTTGGAAAGATATCCTGAGGTGCATTTAATTTCCTGGTCTGCAAATGAGTAGTGTAAGTAGTACTCGAAACACGTCACCTTTTTAATTCTTAATTATTGTACTATTTTAAGTTTGTCGTCTGTGAATTCCACACACATTAATTTGAAAAAAGGCTGAGATTCCACTGATCACAAGAGTTGATGTAGTTTTGGGGATGTAATGGTGATGATCTCTTGATCCATCAAAGCAGTCTTTCAGATACTCTTTCTTGTTGTCATCTTCAGACAAAGCCTTGATATTTTCGATACAAGATTCCTATGTGGCTTTAGGCGTAAGGATTTGGTCATTGCCTTTGAGTGTCTATCCTATCCTTCTCTTTCTTTTCTGACACTGAAGAAAAGTAAATGATAGGAAATGAAAGTCTTGATAAATGGAACAAAATTTCTGGATTCAGCCACCAATAATGCAAGGACTTGTTTAAGACAAAATGGATAGATAATAGAATGAGCTCGTGTGAATTTCATCCTATGCAATGAAGGAATGAATCGTTTTCAGACGATTAAAGCATTCCTCTTATGACAGATCCTCAAAAAACAAACTGCAAGGAAATTTTCATTTCTCTAAGCTTTGTAACGAAATATTTTAAATTATTTTTGATATATGTTTCTGTAATGGTGACCACATTGTAGTCGCCCATTATTGACAGCTAACTGTCTTTTCATTATTAAAATCAAGGCTCATCCAAGTAAAGCTTTCCAAATTTTTCTGCATCAGCTTCACTTCAAAACAGATCTCTACTCTCGGGAGACTGACACATTGCTAGTTTAGTCATAACTTGTGCCAAAATTATGATCTATTTCGTTTATTTTAATTAATCTTTTATTTATTTTTATTAATAGAAAGTTAAATACTGAAATAAATCAGTTTAAGCGTAGGCTGTAATATTCCCACTATCGCAATATTTGACAAGTCTGTCTATAATGTTTTTGACCATTTTTAAATCCAAATGAAAAACACAGTTTTTGCTTCTGTTGGTACAAATGAATAAACGTTTCAAATTGTATCTGCTTCTTTTGAAATACTTGATCTGGAATTTTCCGATTTTTGGAAATTTACCATTTGTAGCGAAAAAAGGGCAGAAAGGGTTCAACGCATTTAATCATGACTGATGACAATTCTAGACAAAAAATTGCTTGTCTGTGATTTCATTTCCTTTTCCTATTGCAGCTCATTTAAAATGGCTAAATTTAATCCCTTGGAATTTGGATTGCCAAAGGCCTAGGGTGATGGATTGACACATTTTCTGAAAGACCACAATCTCCTTTTAAGGCAGTGAAAAACAATAACTTAAATGGGCTTTTTTTTCTTTTTTTTTAGTGCCTTAATTAGAATTCTAGGGCAGTAGTAAAAGCTGTATTATTTTTTTCTTTTGTACATTTCAAACTTTATCTAGGGATGTTTACTTCTTGAATTTCTGTGTCACCTTCAAATGTTGACAAGTGCATCGTCCATATTGGATATTAGTGCAGTGAAAAGATAGTCATTTGTATCATCTGCTGCTGCATCAGGCCAAGACCTATTTAATAAAATATCTGCCATGTTTCTGCTCATAATAAGAAGCAACTCTTTGAATTCAACAAGTGGACGGTCAATAGCTCAACTGTTCTTTTATTGAAAAAAAAAATGTTTGAAGGCGATCTTGAACTTGAAATAAAAGATGTAAAGTGAACCCTCGATCTAGGGGGTGTCCGTTAGAGCCCAAGGAATGCGTATGTTAAAAAATTGACAAATTAGTTTGTTTACCTGTTTTTACTTATGTAGATAAGTTTATGTAATTAAAATTAGCTATGTATGAAAAGTTTATTTTACAGATGAAGTTTTCTATTTATATGATTGCTTACGACTGTAAGAAACAAGTATCTAAATTGAAATGAATAAACAAACATTTTTCCAAAAGTACACTGTGTTTATTTGTTTAGTTAAATACAAATAATGTTCTTAAAAACAAAACAAAATTTAAATTTTATAAAAAACATAAAAAAAAAAAAAAAACTTTTCTATTTATCAGATGGAGACGTTGTGGTGTCACATTAATGTTGAGCCGCAATGTTTCTATTTCTTTATGTCGGTGAAGTTACTTCAGTCTTTTTCCAACATGTGGCCTATTCGCTAAGATTTGTTCAAAAGTGAATTAATAACAAAAAATAACTTGTTAATTTAATTATAAGTAAATCTTGGTCAAAAGCATTTTAAAATTAACAGGGTGTCAATTTTCACATTCGGACCAGTCCATTAAATCGAGGGTTTACTTCAGCTGCTGCTTCATACGAACTCTTTCTGGATTTTTCCTCTTTTCGCACAATAGAACATACGAGCACTTGTTGCATTTCTATGTCAAAGGCACTTGCAAATGGACACCTTCTAAAACTAGTTTCCTATAATTTAAAATATGAAAGGTGTCCTTTATTTGCTGAAAAACATTTGCTGATCTTATTTCTCAGGCATTATGTAACTAATGGTCTGTGCAATAGAATTTGAAAACAGCTGGCAAGCAAGTTGACATTCTCTTACTGAGTAAGACATTACATTAGGACATAATTTCTCTACTATCCTTTGAAGACAATCAATATAATCTGCTTATGTACTCTTTGACAAAAAAAATCGACGCACCAAGAAGGAATTATCCAATTGCGACAAAATTTCATACGTTTAATGTACGTACATATATAGAAAACGAAATGATTAGAATTTTAGAACAATTTATTGGACAGAAAGAGCTGCATAAAGTGAGCAGGTCAGTATGGTGTTGGTTTCTATGGCCTGGATACAAGTTGTTATCTGACATGGCATTGGTTGATGCAGTTGGCGGATGGTGTTCTGAAGGATTTCTTGCCAACGGCCTGCAATTGGCGGGCTAATTTGTCAATGCTCTGGGATGGTCGCAGCTGACGTCCCATCACATCCCAAATCTGCTCAGTAGGAGAGACATCTAGCTAGTCAAGGAAGTGTGTCTTAACCACGAAGACAATCAATGGAGAAGCGTACTGTGTGGCCAGATGTTATCTTGCTGAAAAGTAAGCCTGTGATGCCGCGAAAGGAACGACACACAACGGGTGATAGAATTTCGTCAACATACTGGTGTGATGTAAGGGTATCAGAGAGGACATCCAATGGGGTTTGGCTATCAAATGAAATGTCACTCCAGGCCATAACTCCCTGATGTCGGGCCGTGTGGTATGCAACAGTAAGGGCGGAATGCTGATGATATGTGGGTCGTCTCCAGACATCAGTGCTGGTCATCGGGACTCATCACTGAAGACAATTCATCTCCAATCTGCACAATTCCATGTTGATCGTGCCTTGCACCACTGCAATCGCTCTTGACAATGCATACTGATCAGTGGTAAGTGGCTTAAAGGTGCCGCAAGTGTAGATTCTGCTCCTGTAGTCTAATACTAATGGTCTGGGTGTTGCCCTCTTGTCGGTGAAATCTAAAATTCAGGACCCACTCCTGCCAGCATCGTCAAATTACCGCATCGCATCAACCCAAATGCTGAACGATTCGTCTGTTTGTCCATCTATCGCCATGTAGTCCAATGGATTATTCTCTACCAAACTGCGTCTTATGGTCGTAGTGGCCAGGAATTCGTCAGTGAGACACTTTTACAGTCAAGGACGGCAAACGCAATCAAAATCTACTGGAAACTTTGTTGTTGAAGGCAAGATTCACTTTTTATATGCACCATCACGATGCTTAATTCCAATGAGCTGTGGCTCTGGCTATTCATTCATTGGGTTTGAATTTTTTATCATTTGCATATTCGATCGAAAGTTTTAGCATGTGAAGTTTCATTATTATCAGATTATTTTTTCGGGGTGCGTCGAGTTTTTTGTCAAAGAGTGTATATTCCTCCTGTAAAATCCCTCGTCTATAAAGTGGTTTCTCACAAGTTTAATCCTGTGTTGAATACTTGCCGAAACCCAGACTATGCATGGATTGGAGAAGCATGTATTTGTAGAAGCTACCGTGAGATTCATTCAGACTTATGATTTTTTTCCCTTCCAAAATCAGACAAAACACCTACGACTGTTAAGCCTGTCCTCTGTATTTCCTAAGCAGTTCTGCAGTCCAGGGGGATTCAAACTTGTATAAAAAAAACTAGTTGATTTCAGCCTGACTTGTCTGTGGGACCTAAATGCTACAGCTCATTCTTAATTGTAACAAATTCATCTCATCAAGGAATCTTAACACATTACATCTCATTGCTGTTCAATCCTTTTGCTTGGGTGCATTTTAATTGAGGACATCTATTAAAATTCTGGAATGGAGGCGAAACTATCTAGATACCAACCTCTTTAATGTTGATAGGTCTGGTAAACGTGTGCTCACATAATTTCTTAATTAAAGGAAGCTTTTCCTGGATAAAGAATTGAATGTTAGAGCCTTGCTAATACCCTCCTTATTTCAGATCTGTTTTCTTGTCGTTTAATGACAATTGATTGACTGGAAATACACTCAAATCCAAAAGTTAAGCATGGAGTGGTAAAATGCGAAAAAAATGGACAAGTACTGCTTTGATTGACATGAAATGCTGCAAGTAAGTACCTCTATGTTTATTCATGAAACAAAACAAAGAATTACATACAGAGATAAACAAAATATTGAATTTTCATAAATTATAAGATGACGTCATATTTGCGTCATTCACAAAATGATGTTTAAATTCAAAACAAACAGTAAAAACCGACATTAATAGGGTATGTGAAGCACCCCTCACCTGTATACAAAGTTTACAGCGTGTGATCATGCTTGTTACAAGGTGATCAACCACCGCAGAGTCCAGTAATCGCCATTCCTCCTGAAGAACAGTTTCTAAAGATCAGAGTGGCTGGAGGTGGGAAACGTCAACATACAGCATGGCCGAGGGCATCCCAAAGATTTTCAATTGGATTAAGGTCAGGCGACTAAGCAGGCTACTCCATACGTGCAGTCCCCTCACTCTCCAGAAAGTCTCAACGATGGCATTATCGTCTATTAAAACGAAAGAAGGACCAACTGCTGCAGCGTAGTTTCACAATGGGGTCTAGGACCTCATCCCGATACCGTACAGCCGTCACAGAACCTCGCCTACAGATGTGCAGGTCGGTGCGATATCCCAATGAAATCCCTGCCCAGACCATGATGCTTCCTCCACGGAATGCATGATGTTCGGTGATATTCTGGGGCCGATTGCATGTGCCTTGTTCCCTCCAGACCCTTATCATCAACATGCTTATCATCTGGTTGTAGGGCAAATCTGGACTCATCTGTGAACATAATGTTACCCCAATCAGACGTAGTCCAATTCATATGCTGGCGGCACCACTGTAATCATGCCCCTCTGGATTGGACGGATAAAGGAACACAAACTCATGGTACCCGGGCGTACAGACCATTCATGTTTAGCCTTCGACGAACAGTAGTGGCAGATATCGTCTTACCAATAGCCGCTACAACCATAGATGTCACATATGTGGAGGTCGATCTTCGATTCCGCTTGGCTACAACAGCAATATATCGATCTTCCGCGGGGTCATAACCCTTGGGCGACCGACTACAGGTCTTCGAACAACTGTTTGGCTGGTTTGGAATTGTTTCCATAATCGTGAAATGACGGAATGATGAACACAAAAGAAACGAGCAACATTTGTTATAGACTGTCCTGCTTCAATGCGTCCGACAGCCCGCCAGCGCTCAGAATCTTTCATTCGTCTTCTGGAAGCCATAGAAACACGTCTAGCTTGAAAACAAATCGTACGAATGTTCTAAACACCTTTCATCAGCACTTACATGCAACTCCTGTAACCCTTCACAATGCTGGCTTCTTATACGACTGCCTGTTTTGCATATTTCTCGACGCAAAACCGTGATTGGCTGTTACCTAGATAATTTGCATACTTCCTTCTACCTTTGCAGTAAATTTCAGCTTTATAATTCAGATCTCTTACGGAAATTAACATTTTTCCTCCCCATGCTTAACTTTTGGAAGTGAGTGT
>JAFIDM010000004.1:70711210-70727503 GCA_023159025.1 Thereuonema tuberculata
TTTTTTTTTTCTAGCACTGCAGAAATTTATTTCGAAGTTTTAACTTCATTACTTTATCTTGTAATCGCTTATTGCAGTTTATCAAAAATACTAGTTCTTCTTGTGCGTAAGCACTATTACTGTTTCCATCTGCATCAGTGCTTTTATCTGTCCTTTCTTTTGGGGGGAAAGAGCTGTCAAAGTATTAAAAGCATGCTTTCGTGTCTTTGATTCTACTACAATCTTTATTAGCTTGATCTGCATTTTTGTTAAATTCACTGATGAAATAAATTGAAGTAATGTCCTGAATGACAACAGTTCAAGTTCCGTACATAACCATCATCTCAAACTTGAAGACTGCTTACAGAAGCACATTTGGATACTGAACTTAATTTTTGTGGGAAGCCACTGGTTGATGATATTCTTGTCTGTAGAAAAACTTGGTTTTCTGATTGTAATTTTTAAAATAGCACTATTAGCTGTTTTGCTACGACTGAGGAGAAGAATCAATTTTCAGAATGATATGTCATGAATTAAGAGGAGGTTACTCAAATAGATGTTGCATTTTTCGAGAACTCTTCCATAAATCTATTAAAAAAGTCTTAAGATCATACCACAAGCTTAAGTTTTGGAAAAATAAAAGACTATGAAAGGTAGAAAAAAAAATTATTTAGTGATTGTGATTTTTGTCGTTTTCAAGAAACGTTCAGATGAAAACAGTTCCTATACAATATTAAGGGAAATGAAAACAACAATGGAAGTAAGAAGTATTTAAAAGTAATTTATTTAATTAACGGGAAGCCAACTAACTCGACACTTCTGGATAAACCCCTACTAAAAGGATTAAAAAAAAAAATAATAAAAAAAAAAAAACTAAAAACATTTAATAAATTTAAAAAATCCCTTCATGACGTTTCGAGACTCTGTGGGCAGTTCTCTTTTTCAAATTAAAAAATAACAAATAAAAATTAAAAACAATTTAACCCCTACCCTAAAACACGTCCTCCCTGTCAGGGAATCGTTGAAAAAGTAATTAAGGAGACACGAGTTCAGAAAATTTTTTTGGAAGCGCCTCCACCTGACGGAGAACTAGGTTAATGACGATACAAGCGCTTTTACTTCAATCTTTATCTAATTTTTTTTTTTTTTTTTTTTAAATAATTATATACGTCCATCAAAGGCCATATTCCAGGACGTTGCGAGTGGAGAGCTCTTGATTGTAACATCCTGAGGTCTTAATCACCCCTGACTCAAAAAAATTGTTTTCGATCCCTTACACCATTCCTGCTGATTCTTATGTAAAATGACCTCCTGAATCCTAATATAGCACCCATTTTCCCCCATCACCCACTATTTTCGGGGAGGTCCAACACCTATTTTTATCACTTTTCGATAATTTGGCAGGATGAAAAGGATTATTTTAGCCTTTACATTTCTTCTGAGGGGCTAAAGAGGTGAAAAGCTCCAAAACATGAACATTTGTAGCAAGGAGGTAGATTTGAGGTCGGATTTGCCCCTTTAAATTGTAAAAAAATCATTAAAAATGATCAATTCTTCTGGGTTTTTTCGCCAATTTTTCACTTATTATAACTTTTAAATCAGCGTAAAGTTTCCAATTGTAATCATGATAACTGATTTTATCAAGGATTCAGCTGATATTTTCGAACGTCTCCTTCATATCCACAGAGTACGCAACCGGGTCTGATGGTAACTCATTTCCATTGGCCAACAGGACAAATTTCAAGCTTGTCTTTGATGAGTCTATAAACAGTCTCCATTTGTCTGGGTCATATGACATTTTCAGTTCTATCATCAATGCAATTTCAAATCAATTTTAATTAGGTCAGAACACTAAGCCTTCATCTTCCGAAAAAAGTAATTTCAGAGTTGACTGCCTGATCCTGTAAGAAGAGATTTGTATGCCCTTTTCTAAGAGATTCCACTCCTGAAGTCGAGATCCAAGAAGTTGAGATTTACTCTTAGGTAACTGCAAATCCCTGACGAGATCATTCAATTCCGACTGAGTAACGAGGTGAGGTTGTCGATAAGTTGAATCATATGAACACTCTTCATCATCGATGGACATATCATTTGATGGTCCAGGCTGTGGCTCAAAGTCTTTCAAATCCGTTTCTGGCTCTAGAGTATAGGTTATTGGGGGTACTGAGATTGGCAAAGATTCGTTGTGAGGAACTGGTCTTAGAGCTGAAGGGATATTAGGATACTGAATTGTATGCTTACTTTTGCTAGAGAATCCGACGGTGAAAGTCATATAAAAGAAATAATCTGTGAGATGACAGCGACTTTCTCGCCAAACCATGGGCACAGCAAATGGCAATGATTTATGGGTACCTTAGAGCCATTTGGTCAAGCTACTGTAACAACTAGTGCAGCAAACTGTTGGAGCCCAATCATTGTTATGATTGCCAACTTGGCAATCAAAGTAAAATTTATAAGGAGTTTTCAGAAGCAGAGAAATGGGTTTTCATTGCGCTTTTAAAGTCAATTCTCCGCAAACATAGCAGAAGCTACTGGAATAAATTTTACACTTGCATGGCATAATTAAACAGTAAATCAATGCTTGATATTATCACAACTCACACTGACGTACTGTAATTCACTTGGAAAAAGCCAGAGTAAAAAAAATATCTACCGTTTTACACAATATAAACAATTTGGAAACCCAGAATCCCCGCCTAGAACACCGACAAATTGTCAGAGCATGAAACTTCCTGTACAAACCTGTGCGCACGAGGTATTGAGACATGGTACAGTGACTTCCAAACTGTTGCTATGTATGTTGTTGCTATATATTTTTATTATTGTGTCTATATATTGTTGCTATATATTTTTATTATTTGGGGGTGTTTGGGGGAGGATGAATGGGGGCTAGAATCTGGAATATGTAGAAAATAAGTGAAAAATTGGCGAAAAAAACTGGAAGAATCGATCATTTTTTAATGATTTTTTTACAATTTAAGAGGGCAAATCCCCTCCCCCCAAATCTACTTCCTTGCTACAAATGTTCATGTTTTAGAACTTTTCACCTCTCTAGCCCTTCAGAAGAAATGTAAAGGCTAAAATAATCCTTTTAATCTCTCCAAATTATCGAAACACCGATAAAAATAGGTGGGGTGGGCCTCCCAGGTGGGTGATAGGGGAAAACGGGGGTCATATTCGGATTCAGGAGGTCATTTTACATAAGAATCAGCAGGAATGGTGTCAGCCGATTTTCATGCAGACCAGTGTTATACTGCTTGTTGTAAAAACGATATAAGTTTTTAATTTGACTGCGAAGATTATCCAAGTTAATGCTGAAGTTAATCCCAAGTTATGTGGATTAAGTCCAAATTACAGGCCTGTAATTTCTCGTCATAGGTAAAATAATTAAAAGTTTAAAAACAGGACATTTCAACCTAAACAGTAGGCTATTTTCAACTGTGCTGTTAGTTTGGACAAATACCATAAACGACAATACGCGACACTAAGGGATTATCCTTTGTTCACTTGAGAGACAATTCGACAGCAGCGCACCTAGCGGGTTGGACTCCAGAAATCAAATTTCAATGCAAACGCATGCTGCTAGATAATGCCTAAAGAAGTTCATAATTTATAAATATTGACCTAGACAGAACAAGAAGAATAGGAATTTAATAAATGAATAAAAATACGAAATATAAATATAATATTTCGTCGTATAATATAAATATTTTAGAAAAAAAAAAAATTATCTACACTATCTTGTGTAAGCAGTCTCGTTAAAAGATAATTAAATCAAAAATTACTTTTAATATCGATCCTCAATAAGGATAAGGTAGAAATATGCATTTGTTTTTTCTTAATTTTTTTATTTTTTTAAATGTTAACCAATCTTATTAGTTGTAATTTTAAAATTACTCTTGTATTATAGGTGCTGGAAATTTAATATGCCCATAAAGATTAATTTAATTAATTTAGATGAAATTAGAAATTTCTTATAATGTTATTGTGTATAACATCAGAAATTAATTGATTTTATATTACTTTAATACTATTGCTATAGTAGTTTTCCCAGTTCAATTGACGAAAAAGTTTTGTTCTTAAACCAAAATTATTTTTAATTATTGAAAAGCCAAATGCTTATCACAAACCAATGCTTGTTAAACTATTGGAATTATAAAAAAATTAAAGAAAATTATATTTATAAAAATTGCTTAAAGGAGTGTTATAGGTAAACTTTTCTTCAATATTTAAAATTTTATATTTAATTCTTATTTTTAATTTATTTTCTATAGTTTGATGTTTATAATTAATATAAATATTATCAAAAATTTTGTACATTAACTTATTTATATTATATAATTGTTATTTTGTGAAAAAAACGCCAACATTGTAATCCATAATTTGAAACAGAATCTACCAGAGATCTGAGTGTAATAAGTTTTAGTATAAATGATACATATTTCTTACTTTTGCATAAATGTTTTATTATTTATGATATTACAAAAATTTTACTTGATAATTATAAATATCTAGGTATTTATATTGATGATAATTATAATTGAAATAAATGATACATAAAAAAATTAAGACATAATTTAAACAAGAAATTGCCTGTTTAATGACGTGTAAGATTATATCTTACAAGTGCATAATTTGTTTGGCTTTGCCATTCTGCCTCACACATCTCTTTTTCTTTTCATTTTCTTCACGCAGAAAACATTGTATCAGTACATTAATGCATTTTTCAATAAAAACACTGTTACAAAATTTGCACATGAAGGATATTGTATTGATATTTATAATTTGCTTTAATTTACTTTTAACATGAAGTTTACTTTCTCTAAGAAAGTACAAAAATTTGTCTTTGAAAACATGATCTATTTCCTTGTACAATACATTTGCTAATGTATTTGGAAATAACAGTTTTGCATTTTCATATTGCTTCAGCCGAATATGTGTATTTTTTAAGTCACACACATTTTCATTGTAATTTGATAATGAACTGCGGCACTTTTCCAACCATACTGACTTGTGAGATAAGCAGATATGAGATTTCGTTCGTGGAGTCCGCGCCGCTAGGAGCGCTGTAGGTTTTTGTCCCACTGTTAATCCCTTAGTGTCGCGTATTGTCGTTTATGGTATTTGGTTTGGATAAAGTGAGCATAAATAGTTTTTGATGACAGCTAACACCCCTACCATTAACTATCAAATACTATCTCTCTCAGTGTGAGGGAGAAGGTGTTGGGGGATTCGTTTATTATCTGAATATTGTCAAAGTTAGAGGTGTGGGTTGTATTTTTGCTGTGCTGATATAAAATGGATTTGAGTAATATAACCGATATATTTCTTATTGCAGGTGTATACAACTTTTGTTTTTGTTGAATGTCCTTTTCATTATCAGTTTTCCGATAAGTTAATATGTTATTAGTTCTATTAATTATCTGAATATTATATTTTTTGAGACATTTTTTGATATTGTTATTAATATTCTTTACATATGGAATGATGGCGTAATTATTAGTTTGTTGTTGCTTTTAGGCGTGGAGGATGGTTTGTGATTATTTTTGGCTTTATTGTAATTTTTATTAATGCATTTTATAGGATAGTTGAAGTAGGTTGATACAGATAGTCAATTTCTTTTTGAATTAATTCTGTATTTGTGGAGATCCTGAATGCCTTAGTGAAATAATTGAACAATACGTTATTTTTTGTGTAGTTAGATACAAGGGGAGATCGAAAAGTAACGCACAACAATTTTTTTTTTGCAAAATATTTAATAGGTAAGAAAAAAAATAAGGCTCAAACAAACTACAGGTGTTACCTGTTTTTCAACATATTGATGTATGGTCGAAATGACAGAGACTAACAATGTGGTTTAGCCTAAGGCACACACACTTTATTTACAATTATTTACGTTTTATTGGACTGGATTCTGAGAATCAAAATAGAGCTTTCTTTCTGGTCCGTCACTCGGAGAGAGCTAGCGGCGATACTTTCTGTTCTTTCGGCCACTTGCTGAGAGGACTCGACGCATAGCCAATTGGTCTCCTGAATCAGCCAATCACAGGACAGTTTAAATGACCAATCGAGAAGGTTTTTCGACTTTGAATCATAGTCCCCCTCCAAGAGTCTGCATCCTCACTGACTCGGGTATCCAGGTATCGCTGAGGGCAGGATGCTTTCCTCTATGAGCGGCCTAGAGGCGGGAGTGCGTTTCTTGGTGTCGATCCATCCGGATGGGCATGTCTCGGCTGCGCAGGGACAAAGATAGTGTCGTCTTCCGGTTCCACTATTGTCCAATGGTTCTGGATTGGCAGCGGCCGTGCAGGTGTTTCCATTGGCTGGGCTTGTCTTCTATGTTGGACCAGGTGGGCACTTCATCTGCTGGTAGGTAGCCTTCAGCCATGTCACATGGGCTACCTCTGTCTGCTTTGGGCAAGTTGTAGGCTCGTAGGTAGATCTCGTAGGTTACAGGAGACAATTAATGGGCGATGGCCTCGCCAACGGTGTAGTAACTTTTTGGCGAGGCCTATGGAACAGGACGGGCTAAAGACAAAGATGAGGTATCCAGGGCTATACACCACCTCACGATGATTTGTCTATGGTGTTCGCATCATCTAATCGGCATCGTAGGACGGCTGCATAGTCAGTGGAGATCTCTGGGGCTTGAGCTAGCAGGGTGTCTGTGCTCTGTGGGTGTCGACCATGGACTAGGAAGAAGGGTGTGAAGGATGTAGCCTCATTCACAGCTGTGTGGAAGATTTACTTAACAAACGGCAGGATTTAACAAACAACATATTTGCAATGGAGTGCTTCAGCTTCTCCGTTGCTTCATTCGTCTGGGGATGGTAAGGTAATGTGCAGTTATCTTGCAGACATGAAGTACTTCCTGCATTACTGTGCTGAGGAATTGTGTGTCATTGTCACGATCACTAACAATGGACGCTGGGGGACCGTAGTGCAGAATAATGTCTCGCACAAAGAAGCGGGCGACTTCAGTGGCTGTTGCATTTGGCAGGACTTGTGTAATTGCAAAGCAGGAAAAATGGTCAACTGCTATGACAATCCATTAGTTGTTGTTGTTTGTCAACAGGAGGGGGCCAAGGAGATCAGTGCCTATTCGGCTAAAGGGTTGTTCGGTCAACGGGAGCGGCTGAAGAAGTCCTGGCGGCGGCAGAGTTGGGGATTTCCAGCTATGACAGCCGTCGCACACTAGTATACAATGGCGAGTCGTCTTGTACTCTCCAAGCCAGTAGTAATTTTGGCGGATCCGGTTGTAGGTTTTAGCGATGCCTAGGTGTCCGCAGGAATGGCCTCATGTCATGACTCACAGATGCTGTGGTATGACGAGCAGCCAACCCCAGGATACGGGGTCGAAGCTCTTTGAAGAGCATGCCGTATATCAATGCATAGCCCTTTTTGTACGGCTGTGCGGATGCACTGACTTCGGCAATAATTCTGCGGAGGTTCGGGTCCTTGTCCTGCTTAACGGCAATGTCTAGTTGTTTTGTTATTATGTTGATTGCTGCGTTGTTTTGGGAGGTTTCTTCCGGTAGGAGGCGTGACAAACAGTTTGCATCAAGGTGTTTGCGGCCCGTTTTGTAGATGACGGTGATATCGTGCTCCTGCAGCCGAAGGGCCCATCTTGCGAGGGGTCCGATGGGATTTTTAAGGTTCGTGAGCCAGCAAAGGGCTTGGTTGTCAGAGTGAATGGGTGGCCGTAGAGATAGGGTCGGAACTTGTTTGTGGCCCAAACAACAGCCAATCATTCCCGATGGGTTATTGCATAATTCCTCCCAGCTTTGGATAAGGTGCAGCTTGCATTTGCGATTACCTTCTGTTGGCTTCCCTGGTTCTGAATGAGTACTGCTGCAACAGCGTAAATGCTACCGTCTGTATGGATTTCGGTGTGCGCCTTATCTCTAAAGTGACCAAGCACCAGTGAGGCTCAGAGAATGTTTTCTATCAGATGCTCGAATGTGGCTGGCGCATTGCAGAGTCCAAACTGCATAATGTTGAACATCGTTCAGACCATCCAGCATTGAGAAGGCCGTTTTTTTTTCTCGATCCTGAGGTGTGATGGGAACTTGCTAGTAGCCAGTTTTGAGGTTGAGAGAAGAAGAAACTGGAGCCATGTAGGGTATGTAAGGTGGCATCTATGCATGGTAGTGGATAGCTGTCCTACTTAGTAATGGCATTGAGGCGGCGGTAATCCACGTGAAACGTCATCCATATTTTTTCGGAACGAGAACGACGGCCGAGCTCCATGGGCTTTGGGAGGGTCGTATCATGCTTTTCTGCAGCATGCTGCATGTTTCCCGTTTGATGGCTTCACACTCCCTGGGGGAGACCTGGTAGGATTTTTGTGGGCGACTGTTACCCGTATCTATGTGACGGGCGGTGGGGTGCTTCGAGTTGTCGTCGTGGGTGCGTTCGTCGAATAGGTGGCAGTAGTATTATAGCAGTTGGGGCATAGCACAGGCTTCCCTGGGTGATAGATTAGGGTTAATTATTTGACGGGAGCTGTTCGTCTGTTAACTTTCGGTGCGGTAGAGTAGCTAGTGGCGTCGAATTGTTGGCGAGGGCTTTGATCGAATGTGGTTGTGTGGGCTCGATCGTTGCAATGCTGCTTTGTGTGGTAGAATGGCGGGAGCTCGAGAGGTGTTGGTTAATCACAGAAAGAGAGTGGTTGCTGGAAGGTTAACGACTGTGGCCGGGAAGATCGAGTACTTGTTGTATTAAAGACGGCCATGCGATATCTGTAGGTAGGACAATGACTATGGCAGCGGTGGAACCTGGCGGGATGATGGTTGTTTTTGCGGCAGTACATATTAACGGTGCTGAGACAGTGTTTTGGGCATTGGCGAGGTGGTCGTGCTGATTGTTCTCTGTATCTGTGATGGTTACTGTAGCAGCTGCACAATCAATACGGGTTCCGTATCATCACAGAAAGTCCCAGCCTAGGATAACATCGTATGTGCAGTGTTTTACAACGAGAAAGTCAAACGGAATTGCAGAGTTCCCTACTCCTATACAGGCGGTTGTGATGCCTATGATAAGGAGGGGCTGTCTGTTCACCGTCGTGAGTTGTGCAGCATTGTTTTACGCATGGATCGGTGGAAAGTTTCCGGGATATTGCTGAGCGATGCTCCCACGTCGAGAAGGGTTATGCCTGGATTGTTGTCGAATTGAATCCGAATCTTGTTGTTTGCTGTGTTTGACCGATGGGGGATAGCATCTGTTCCAGTAGCCTGTGCGGATGACGCCATTATTACTTTCCCTGATTGGCGAAAGAGGGGCTGGTTGGTCAGCAAAGAAGGTTCCAGGCAATAGCGCTGGACATGTCCGGTCTGGTTGCAGAGGAAGCAGATGGGCTGATCATCGTACGTATGGCACTCGTTGGTCTGTCGTCGCGGTGCAGTTGTTCGTCGCTGGGCTTGTTGGTCGCTCTGTCCCCTGGTAACGAGGATTGTGAGGTTTTGGACAAGGGCAAAACCGTTTATCTGTTTCTGCAGTTGATCGGTGTTGCTCACCATTGGGGTTGGTTGTGGGGCGATAGTGGCTATTGTTGGCCGGTGGTCTGGGAAAGGGTTTGTTGTGATGCGGTAAGGTAGCTGTTGGTACATTCGTCTGCATTCTGTGATCATCTCGCTGACGGAGAATACTCGCAGGGCCAATAATGCAGTGTGTATGTCATGGTCGACACCTTTCAGGAGGTGGTGGAGGAATCGTTCGTCCGACATGTGGGTGTCTACTTTGCCACAGAGGTGAATAACGTCTTGAATATAGGTCTCGCTAGACTCTTGGGGTAGCTGTACCCGGGTGGAGAGTGTTCGTTCGGCTTCTGTGGCAATGTGGTGGATTGCCACGAATGTTTCTCTGAATTTTGTGACGAAGGAGTCCCAGGTGAGGATGGTGCTTTCTTCAATATCAAACCAGCGGTGTGCGAGAGGGCGAATGGTGGCTAAGCCAATTTGTGATCGTCCATCCATTCGTTAAATTGGGCTACTCGTTCGAAATCCCGAAGCCAAGCAGGAGGGTTAGTTGCTGTACCGGAGAATGTTGTTGGTTCTCGGTAAGGTAAGGAGAGGGAAGTTCTAAGGTCTGCGGTCGGGTAGTGTCACAGGGTTGCGTCTGGTCATCTAGAGCGAGTTATCTGCAAAGTTCGGCATGGTGTGTCCATGGTCCGAAGGGTTTCGGTACCAGTGATATGAAAGCGAAATGACAAAGACTAACGCCGTGGTTTAGTCTAAATCACACACACAGTTTATTTACAAATACGTACAGGTTTATATACAAATGGGATTGGATTTTGAGAATCTCTCTGAAGCTCTCTATTCGGTCCGTAACTCGGAGAGCGGTAGCTGCAACGCTGTCTGTTCGTTCACCACTTGGTGAGAGGACAAGACACGTCGCTGCTTGGTTTCCCGATGCAGCCAATCACAGGACATTAACTGGCCGAAGGAAAGGACTTCTCAACTTTGTATCAATATTTATTAATTTCTAATTTCTTCTTCAAATTACTTATCTTCATTTTCCATAATTTTTGGTTTTCTGTATATTCCGTTATTCTTTTATGATGGTTGTAAATTATGGCTTTTTTAGTCGAAAAGCTAGGATGTAAAATTGGATATGATTACATTGGAAATTTTTCTGATAACGTTCCTAAAATAATGTATCACCTTTGTTTATAAGTATAACATCTAAAAATGGTAATTTACCTTCAATTTCTTTCTCATAGGTGAATTGTAGATTTTCGTTGATAGAATTCACAAAGTTGAAGAATTTTGTGAATTGTCTTTCAGTTCCTTCCCATATTATCAATATGTCATCTGCGTAACGCATAAATGTATATTTAGCCGTATTCCAGTTAAGAATTTCTTTGTCTTCAAGCCAATTTAGAAACAAGTTACATGTAGTTCCAGATATTGGAAGCACGGGTAGATCTCACAAAGAATGAGTAGATGAACACGTAAGGGCTTTCATAGGGAAGAAGGGAGTATCTGATTGGGCTTACCATGTTCAAGAATTATATCATAATCCGGATCCTATTGTGAGTTATTTATGAAATACATGATGAAACAGAGAGATATTTAATAGAATCGTGTTTCATTAATTGGAGTGAATGTATAAATAAAGAAAAAAATTTAAGTCAACGAAATTTCATTTGGATTATTCAAAAAATTTATGGAGAAAAATCATAAGTTAAAAAATAAATTAAAAATCATAAGTTAAAAAATAAATTAAAAATCAGCATTGTAAATAATGATTATCATAGAATTAATAATAATATAATAATGTTAATTAGTAATAATATTAAATCAATGAGTCAATAATGTAATAATATAAGACAGACGAGATATTAATGTAATAGTAGCATTCGTGATTATTAGCTCGTTTTCTTGGATGTCTGTTCGGTACAAATTTTGCTATTGATTTTAAAGTAACTTCCCGATGAGCTCGCGACTTGAAACTTTAAACATAGCTCAGAAATGGATGACAATGTAATATTAACTCGCTTTCTTGTCTGTCTGTTCGTTAGGGAATCCTAATTCTTCGGATAACAAATCAGATCTGCACGAATCGTCTGCTCTGAGTTGCCGTGCATTACAAGGCAGCGGCTATTTATTTTCTTTTAATTTATCGTGTTAAATATTTAAAATCGATTGAAAAATTGCATACATACAAAACTAAAAAGCAGAAAATAATTATTTAAAAAATATTTTTTTTTAACATACCATCTTTTTAAGAAGAACTAAAAAGTAAAAAATAATTAGTATAAAAAGTATAACGAAAAACGTGAGACGCATGCATTATAGGCCAGTCAATAAAAGTATCGAACATCACAAACGCGCATGTATCTACGATTTTTTTAGATGTTGTTAGGACCCCTGAGAGTAGTTTATACCCAAATTTGCAACCCTGAAAACCCTGTGGTGTTCGAAAAACTGCGAAATTCGGCCACCTGTGTCAGTTTTCTCGAAAAAAACCACGTAAAGGAAGCGTTTATCGGGTATCTTCACTCTATACTTTTGTAAAGCAAACTAAATTTGCTACAATTTGAGCCCAACTCGAGCTCTCTAGGTCTATTGGTTGCGGAGATATAGCCAGTCAAAGATGGGCAAGTTTTTACAAAAAGTGGAGAGTTATCGGTAGGGTCATGTTCCAAGATATGTACCGGCTAAACTAAAGGTTCTAGAGAAAGATCAATAGAGAAGAAGTTGTAGAGAATTGAATAAGTTGATTCCAAAATGGTGCCTCTAGGCCTCATAGTGTCCTCAAAAACAAAAAAACAGTAAAACATCGGAATTTGGAAAAATGAGGAAAACATTGTACTGAATCAAGTTGGTATGTATTTCTTTAAAAACACGTGCAAGAATGTGCAGTTAACATTGTAGATGTAACATATGGCTTCAAATAAACGTAAACATAAAATAAACAACAGAAACATAAATATAAACAAGAAAATTCTATGTACACAGTCAAGCATGAATACCGAAGTAGTTTAGAACTTCGCCCTTTTGGTCTCATCCAGTCTGGATCAGTGGGGGAGGGAGTGGGAGAATGGACGACGTTTTCTGGAGGTGGAGGTGGGTCGTCATATGGTGTTGGTTCGTCCACATCCTCATCCTCCTCATCCAGGACGATAGGGGTGACATTTGTGCAACTGCGCTCTTGGCAAAAGGAACGTAGGATAGAGCACTTGAGCCCTGGCTTTCTGCAAGTGCACAACCCTAAGCACCCTTTCTTGCATTTGCAAGCCAGCATTCTAAGCAGGGTCTGAGGAGCGGGCTCTGCGTACATTGTGATGGGCATGAGACCTTGTTCGCTGGTGGCCCATCCCCAATCACAAGGGGTTTTGTCGACCCCCAATCATTTTTGCACCAGGTGGTAGGTCCTCCACGAATGATATTTTGCAGCCTCTGTGGTGAGGGGAGGCGGGCAAGGTTGAATTTGGCCTTTGTTGTTGATTTTACAAATGCTGAGTATCGCAGGGTATTCAGCGTTCCCGCATCTCCGCCGTACAGGTTCATCAAGATCTTCTCGCCAGCATTTCCTACTTCGTCCTGGTTGGAGTTTCGATCAAGAAAATGCTGACGAGATCTATCCAGTGGGTTTTTTTTTTTGAGGACGTTGCACCACTTCATCTTGCCTTGCCAGAAAAGGGCAGAGGTCGTGTCACAACCACTGATGGCATGCAGAACACAACCATCCCTCATGGAACGTTCATTTCTCCACATGTGAAGGAATTTGCAGTATAGTGAGCGCACTCTGACCCACCTCTGCCGCCTTTCTGGAAGTACACGTTCGTCTGTCCAGAGCTTAAGCCGTTGAGGAGGACCAGTAGGTCTACGTCCTCCCCAATGATGAAAACTTGGTCGAACGATAAGCTCTTGGAGAATGCAGTCATCATTATATCAGTATCGGCGTCTTCTTGAGATTGATGTACCTCGATACCCTGCCTCTCAAATTCAGTACGCATCATGGTGATCAAGCGGCGTTTGTTAGATTCATTGGAGAGCAGTTCTGCCTGGGGAACTTTGATGGTGTTGATTCATCAAACAACATGTCACTGCAGGAGAGTGAAGCAGAGCGTCACAGGCGTTCAGCTGATTTAGTGCTCCTCATAGATGCATCGTGTGGGTATCCATCAAACACCACAGCTATGTTTGTACCAAAGTGGTTAAAACGTAGCTAACGTATCCCACCACAATGGCTCTGACTGAATCATTGCGATGCCAGATCACCTTGTTAACAATGTTGGGCCAGTTCACAATGTTAACTTCACATTCTTGCACATGTTTTTAAAGAAATACATACCAACATGATTCAGTACAATGTTTCCTCATTTTTTCAAATTCTGATGTTTTACTGTTTTTTCGTTTTTGAGGAAACCATGAGGCCTAGAGGCACCATTTTGGAATCAAATTGCAGCTAATTTAATTCTCTACAACATCTTCTCTCATGATCTTTCTCTAGAACCTTTAGTTTAGCCGGTACGTGTCTTGGAACATGACCCTACCGATAACTTTCCAGTTTTTGGAAAAAGTTGCCCATCTTTGAGGGGCTATATCTCCGCAACCAATAGACCTAGAGAGCTCGTGTTGAGCTCAAATTGTAGCAAATTTAGTTTGCTTATAGAGTAATGATATCCGAAAAACGCTTCCTTCCGGTATTTTTTTCGACAAAACTGACACAAGTGCCCGAATTTCGCAGTTTTTCGAACACCACAGGAGTAGCACAGGGTTTTCAGGGTTGCAAACTTGGGTATACACTACTCTCAGGGTTCCTAACAACATATAAAAAAATTGTAGATACATGCGCGTTTGCGATGCTTGCCTTTTTTTGTGTCGATATTGACTGGCCTATTAGATAACTGATATGGAATGGATGGAGAGTGTATTATCTTGCGCTCCACGTTTTTCGTTATACTTTTTATACTAATTATTTGATACTTTTTAGTCTGTCATAAAAACCTGGTAATTTTTTTTTTTTAAATAATTATTGCTTATTTAAATTTGTTCTCTGATAAGGAGGAGGACGTTAATTTCCTTCTCTTAAATACGTATAATTTTTTCCCTGAAGAAAGTCTTTGGTTAAAAGACAGAAATATTGAATTTTTAGAAGATATGAATTCTGATTTTATGTATATTTTTGAGGTTTAGATTGCCATAGATACCTTGCACGAGAGCTTCTGATTGATGGAATCGAGAGCTTCAATAGCAAAGAACCGATCTGACGTTTTACGGTTAACCTTTTGAGTTAACCAATCACAGCATCGGATCTATGACAGTCCCAACTTCAAAACTATGCGTAAATACAGCTTTATTTGTCTTAATATTTCTCCTAAAATTCATAAAAATAAGGGGATAAGACATTGGTATGGCTAATATTAAGTTGAACTCACAGAAATAAAAATGAAAGCAAAATTAGAACCAGAAAAGTGATTAAAATGATTGGATAACAAGAGTCAAATTCATTTCAATCCTGTTAAAAGATGGCCCAACATTAAAATATTGGGAAATGAGAAGAAATTAAAAGGAGAAAGATTAGATTTAATGAAACAAATTGATGAATATAATGATAGAAGACAATATATAATTGATAGCAACTGTCCAAAATATAAATAAAATAAAATTGTTTATTACTGTTAATTGAAATGATAATGTCACTGTTTTTTAACAATAAAATGGTTAAAACAATAATATAACGAACAGTGAATAAAACATTGAATAAAAGCAGAATCAATTTCAATATCAATTTCTTCCTTTATCTTCAAAGTGTTTGTTGTTAATATTTCAAATGTTGAAGAATACTTTGGTTTTCTGTTGTTATCATTGCAGTCTTCTAATCACTCAATTTTCTACATTTCTTTCGTGGTTGTATTTTAACCAATTCCAAAACTTTCATGGGGTTGATTGCCATTCTGCAAATTAAAAATCAATAAATAATATAAATATAAAACTAACCCTCATGTGGCCATTTGCGATGTTGAGATAGCATGCTACCCCCAATGGCCGTTGGGACTCGGTGCAGTTACATCGTAAATATCGCACTTGGCCAGATAAGGGTTAGTTTCTCTAGTAAAAGATCGTGCAAAACCATTTTGAAATAAGCATTCTACTTTTTATTATTATTAACACGTTTTTATTAACTCGCTTTCTTGTCTGTCTGTTTGTTTGTTTGTTTGTTCGGTACAAATTTTGTAATATATATTAAACTAACTTCCCGATGAGCTACAGACTTGAAACTTTAAACAGCTCAGAACTGGATGATAATTCAATATTAACCCTTTATCTCCCTTGTCCACTTAAATGGATATTTTAAAAAACAGTTTCCTCATAAATCTACAGTAATAATATTCCTTAAGCGTCATTGCATTCACAAAAAATAGTGTAGTTAACATTTTTGCCGGTAGAGGTCAGTGATATTGAAACAAAAGGTGACCGTTTCATTAAAGCCCTCTATTACCAAAGTAGCGACAGACGCCATTTTGGAGTCTCCCGCTCAGTTGCTGCTGTGTTGTGCCAGCTAATTCTTACTATTTTAACTGTATTTTTCAAGCAGTAAATTAGTGCCTGTGATAAAAAGACCAGTTTGAACAAAACTTACCGGTAAAATTCCAGTTTACGGTACTGCTGTGTTTTTTTTTGTTTTTTTTCGGAGTTGAGAAAGATGGCTGATTTGGAACTATTTTCATAAGGAGGAAGCGGAAGTTAACGTCATGTTTCAATTTCCGATCAATGATGGAAACCGAATCTTTCTCTTTCTAGAAGGCGGCGACCTTATTAAACCTTAAAAACACGCTGAATAATTAGATCGGAAGCGAAT
>JAFIDM010000005.1:6992-23534 GCA_023159025.1 Thereuonema tuberculata
TCTTGTGAGTTTCTGATTATTAATTCTTCTCTGGGAAGCTTGAAGTTAAAAATAAGGTGAAAATTAAAGAATTAGGAGAATAGCATTTGTAAGTATTGTTTAAACAATACAATTTCATGAATGTCTCATATCTGTATCGTTTTCCTCTACTTGTTTGTAACGTATTGTTGTTGTTTTTCGGCTTTGAAAAAGAAAAGAAGTCATGTCTTTTCGAAAATTAAGAGATATTTATTTCAATAAATGTATGGTTTTATACATTTATTTTTGTTTTATTTTGAAAATTTGAAGACTTTTCAATAGATAGAATGTCTAGAAGAGGGAGAATTAAGAAGACTTATGGTATTATAATATTCGTTTTTCTACTAGATGTAATTGGTTAAATGTTTTCGAAATTATTAAACCATAAAATAATTTGGATTTAGATTGGATGATTATATTCACTAAAAATTATAGTTAAATTATCTGGAAGAATTATAATAATAATAGCATTAAATATATTAAAATCAATTAATTTATTATCTAATTAATAATAAAATAAGAAATTTTTTTTTTTATATCGTACAATAAAATTTCAGCATCTACAACACAGGAGTAATTTGTTTAATTACATCTAATAGAACTGGTTAACAAAATAAAAATAAAAATAAATATTTAAATAAATGTCATCTCTATGTCAAAATCATCTCCCCATCCTTGCAAATATGTTTCTCAATCCCTGGAATCTGGATTATTCAAAACGATAATGCTTAAATCCAAATATGGAAACCAGATGCTTAAACGTATCAGGTAGGTTGATAATAATAATTTGTTTGGCAGCGTACAAAGAAACAAATCCAAATTTTCTTTAACAAATCAAATAAGTTTATCCCGATGTTAACACTACAAAAGAGGGAACAACCATTGGAGAGCTGGGATTTCTTAAAACGGCCTTCAAAAAATTCAGATCGATAGATTTACATCCACGAATTATCCGTACATCCAGTCTTACAGAAACACAATGTCTGGTGTAATTTCCTCAGTTACTACGACCTACATATACTACTCAGATTCTTCAGACGTTAAGAAAGAAATTGAACACAGATACCAGTCACGGTTACAGCAAGGAAACTACGGAATGCATCTAACTTCCCACGCCCAAACCCACCCATTACTTCTCCATCCTATATCTCCCGGACGCTCCCTTCAGCCTTAAGAAACTAGTCTTCCACCTAATAATAAAAGCACCACGTAATTTCCTCAACACCTTCACAGAGCGCCAAACATGGATCAACAATATTGATGGCAGTATCTATTGCGAATCTATTGCATATCAAGGGATAGATATCTGAGATTAGTTCTATATGGGAATGACAAAAATAATTTTAGCACTCTCAAAGAATACCCAGATGAAATCCGACTGAAAAGGAAAACACAGGTTTCTCCCGCCTCACAACAAAAACTGGACAGAACCCATCATGGGCTGAACCAATATAATCCGACTGAAGACTATTTCCAGACCGTCATTTCCAGATCAGTTGATACGCAGTTGATCCTGAAAATCCTAAACACACGAACAGCGACAAATTCTTGACTAATCTTTGGGAGCCAATAATATTAATTCTTTCCAACCCTCATATTCTTTATAAAGAAAGGGGAAAAGAATTTTTCTTCTTTTTTTTCTTTTTTCTCAAATCCAATCCTCACTTCTCCATTCCATCAATGTAGATCCACAACTTACTCTTGAGATTAAGTCTGTTTTTCTTTTTCTTCTCTTTCAATTATCATTATTTTTTTATCATTAATTGAAAATAACTATAGCAACTGCAGATTACTGGACATGTTTATTTTATTTCCCACGAATCTTTATTCAAAGATTCATTCATTCAGAAAGATTTTTAATTTATTCGTATCCCCATCATCATATTTTCCAAGTATGGAAGTTTTAAAAAGTAAATTAGCAAGGGAATTCAGATTTCTCTACAGAAGAAAAGAGGTCATCATTGCAGGGTCTCTCAGGCGGCCAGCGAACTGTAAATGAAATATGAGATTCAGAAAGCTTGAAAATCTAAAACAGAAAATGAACAGCATGATAAAGATCAATGCAAAACCAGGAGAAAAATATCTAATTTAGGAGATACAGAGATGATGAGATGGAAGAATGCTACGAATAAATAGAAGAAGTATTGATGAAAAGAGAAGACCGTGAAAATCTGAATACTTTGGGAGACTGCGTCTCAACGGTCATTGAAAGAAGCAAATATTATTGGAAAAGTTAGATTTGGTAAATGAAACGAATTAGTTTGGAAATTTAAGGTTGATAGTTTATTTTCTTATTTCTCTTATTTTTCTCTTTACATTCAAAGGATTTCTCTGAAGTATGGTCAATTTTTTTTCTTAAAAGGTCCCATTTCTCTTGAATATTGTTGCTTTGCACTTTTTGAAGATCTTCTGAAAGCTACTTGAGTATCTTAAATTGGAATTTAGAAAAAATAATACAGTTAATTTTTTTTCCTAAATTTCAAGTTTTTCACTGGTTATATATATGTTTTTTACTTGAATCGCCAGTGATCTGTAATAATAACTGGGAGTAATTACCTATTATATAGCTCCAGGATAACTTTTACCCATCTTAGCCTGGTTTTGGTAACGAGTTATAGTTATAATTTAACTGCTAACTTTCTCAATTGCATGATATAATCCACATACATCTTCTTCATTTTGGCTGTTCAAAAAGGGTTTTTCCTATTAATATTTACTATTAATTTTCCAGAACTAAATTAACGTTTCTCCTCTATCGTTTATTTGTTCTTTTTCTCTGACTTAAATTCCCTCCTTCTTTGGATTTTGAACAAACACAACTATTCATTTCTTTCTCTCATTTTTAAAGTGGTGATTCCTGACTCCTTCCGTGTAATTCAAAGCATTCCAGAAGGTCCTATCCTACTTAGACCTTCGCTGTTCTATTTCTAGCCGAAATATTGAACAAACTTCATCCAGTGGGAAAAATCTCTTATAAAGGAAAATTTAATTATCCAATTATCTCAACACACTCTACCTTCGGATCCCCCTTACACCATTAAATATATTTTGCAACTAAATTTTTAACATATTATTTGCATTAACTTTGTTCATTCAATTCAAAACGTCTTTCAACAGTAACAAAAATGCTTAAAAATCAAAATTCTAGGTTTTTGTTATTAGGATAGCTATCTTCTATTAAAATTCACTGTAGACTAATTTTCATAAATACTGTAAAAAAAGTATAAAAAATGTATGTCATTGAATCTGCTTAAGAAATGAAGTATTGTTCTCGATCAGTTTTGTAATGCAACAAATAAATGAAACTTAATGTTATAATTATTATATGTAGACTACTATCAGTATTGCTTTCCCTATTCTTGACCGATATACATTAATTCGTGTGGTAGCTATTGTATTTAGTGAACGAGTGCATTACAAATATCTTATTTACAATGGATCAGTTTATAATAAGTAAAAGAATTTCTGACTGCTTCTTTTCTTTTGAGTATAAGTTTTCTTATAGATTTCATGCAATAAAATTTCTATATCATCAGCACAAAAAATATTCTGATTATAGAAATAATGCTACATTGCTAAGGAAAATAAAGCATATGTAGTTTTATTATATGTATTTTAAACAAAATATATATGTATTTTAAACAAAATATATGTGTATTAAAACAAATAATGTTTTAACGCTGTAATGTGATTGATACCTCCGAAATTTCAGAATTGGCCGACATGACCGAAGGATTGATGAAAATTTTTAAAACATTTCGTTACTTTCAATATTTTTTTAGCGCATAAGAATCACTCATTTATATATTTAAAACACAACTCCTTTGAAAGATTTTGAGTAGCTCTGGTTTGCATTTTTATTGCACGGTGGTTGTAACATCAGCGATTTTATTCCTTAATGATTTTATTGGTGTGAATTTATTTATCAACTTGATTAATATAATTAAATTCAAATAGTATTTCCTGTATAGAATAATGCTTTGCAGTCTTATTTCACGTCTTTGATAGAACTGAAGATAATACATAATAAACTTCAGTCGATATAAAACTTTCAAGTTTGGGTCTATCGTCTTTTTATCGTGATATAATGCCTTCTCTGGAAACTCCATAAGCTACATCTAACTATTTTGAGCCCCACACAATGTTAGAGATTAATTTTAATCTAAAAATCGTGAAATTTTACTGACTATTTTAATCAAATAACATGAAATTAGAAGACCAATCGGGTGTACTTCAAATAGGTTTCTGCTTAAAATATGTTTTAGTAGGTTGCTCATGAGTTTTTCTTATAATCAGGAACTTTTTGAAAGATAAATCTTGACATAAATTTAAATATTAATCCATAGAATAATATCGTAAACATTTTTTCCCTAGCTTATGCCTGTGTGACGGTTGCATTTACATTCGAACGTAGTGTCGTAAGTTCCATAATTCAAACTTACATACCAAGTGCCTTAATAGTGTCAGTATCTTGGATTGGCTTCTGGTTGGATGCTAATGCTCTTCCTTCCCGTGTAGCCATTAGTCTAACATCTCTGCTGGCCTTGGTAACACAATTCACAAATATACAAAAGTCTTTACCACCCGTATCGTATATGAAAGTGTTAGATGTTTGGATGTTGACCTGCATATGTGCTGTATTTTTGTCGTTACTTGAATTAGCAATTGCCCACAACAATACTGAAGCGCCAAAAACTACAAAGATAAATATAGATACAAGGGTGAGTGTAAAATATTTTATTAATTTACACATTTATTGCTTTTTTATAACACATTAATTACGAAAGAAATCAAAAATAAAATGAAATTTATAATATATGTTCACGTGAATATTGTTACTAATATTGTAAGGTACAATATGATTAGGGTACTGAGCAGCTACCATCATGTTCTCTTTTAGCACATACATTGAAATCCGACCAGGAAAACCCACTAATGTTTTTTATGAAAATAAAAATAATTAAACGAAATTTTAACATATCAGACATACAAATACAATGAAGTTTTGTGGATATTAATAATGTACAGAGGAAAGGAATAAAAAGAATAGTGCTTTTATTGGTTTATTTTTTTGCAAAGTTAAATTGAATTTAAATAAATTACAGTTTTAGATGTAGTGAAAAGACTTGTTATATTAGAGAGAAGTAGAAACAATATTGCATTCCCATACAGAAATAATTCATTTGGAAAATCTGATTACCTCTCATATTGGTAAATAAAAAAACAAATAACTAAAATACTCATCTTGAATCAGAGTATTTTAGTTGTTTGTTTTTATATTTACCAATGTGAGAGGAAGTATATCGTATTTCAGTAAATTTTGATGCCGCATTAATTCTTTTTTTGGAATTCAAGAAGTTCACTAAACAACATTAAGGTTTTTTTTAAATGTTCAGCTGATTTTCATTGCTATATAAGTTTGCTTCATATACAATGTACGATTTAACATATGTATAGAAAGTTTTTAAAGTTAAAGTAAGTCACCGCATATAAATTAAAAAAATCCCCATTTAGAATGATCGCTTTTAATTGCTCATTTTACACTCTTCATCAAGTTATGATTACAGAGGTTAATTCACATTGTAGTGATAAAATGAAATGCACATCATATGCAAATTCCGAGATTCACGATGTTTAATGTGCAGTAGCTTCCTCCCGTTTTAATAGCGTTGGGAATTTTGATGTTATATTGTTAAGGTGCCTCCACGAGTGATGCTGTTCTTGGAGGGATATATATATCTTTGCCCATTCCGAAGATGATTATTCGTAATAAGTAATCCCAAAAAAAGGTGGCAAAATAATGTTTCTGTGATTTCTAAACGGCATATGTCAAGTAATTAAGCGTGCGAAAGAAAGCTTTGCAGCGTGTTTGAGCGGCGCACAAGTGCCACGAAAAGAACATCCTAACCAAACAGGACCGCTAAGATGGTGCGAAAAGTCAGGGCTCTTGTAAAAAAAGAAGAGGATCCAGCAACTCAAAGACGCATTGCACAGCATTTAGATGTCTCACAGCAACTGTAAACCACATCATCAAATTTGAGCTGCATTTAGAAAAGCAGTTTAAGCCTTGCATGCAAAACAACTCCTTCCACTGGATATTTCAGAGCTGATACCAAACTACAGGAAACTGTATGAGAGACAGTTTGTAATCGCTTATGATGAAGCATGACACCTTAGTGGCATGAACAAAATCCGGGCAATATACTATCAAGAAAACAGTATAAAGGCATACAAAGAATGAGTAAGGGCATGCAAGGAAAGTTCTCACGTTCTGTTATGGTTTTGACGGGTTATTGCTATAATGGCAAGTTAAAGTTGCGAAAGGTTACGCAGAACGCGAAAATTAATGCAGCTTTTTATCAAACAAACATTCCTGTCACTATATACCGCGAAGAAATTCTATTCTTATATGGTGATATGGCTTAAAATCTGTGGATCCACCAAGTAAGGCTTCCAGTCATACGACCAAATCCACAGTGGCAATCATTCAAAACGATGGAAGCTGAGACTGGGATTCACGCTATATCATTCTCCTCAATTCCTGTCAAATCCCCAGAGGCCTCTCCCATGGATTTCTGAAGTAGACGACAAAAGACGGAATACGTGCAAAGAGAAGTGGGAGAGAATTGATCTTGCCTGCCTTTTAAAAAACCTCCTACAGTATATGCTGCGCGGCGAAAGAATAGTACAGAAACACAGTAAATACATAGAACACAACAGAAGTTGGCGCCATGGTATTTCATAACTTTCTGAATCAGCAAACGTCGTCACTATAAACGTGAATCAACTTATGTGAATCAGTTATTTAAAGTTATTCCGTCGAATGATCAATAAAAAGATCAAACCAATGATATTTAGATCTACAATCATCAATCTTTGGAGTCGATGGATCAATAATACTATGATTTGCTATCACCAATCGTGTTTATTGTTGAGAACGACGTGGTTATAAGCCTCATGATTCATTGTACACAACTCGCATAATTCAGTCTTTAAAAAATGGCCGGTAACGCTTCTACACGAATCAAGTTATAAATGAAACATCCGTTGAAATTAGTCATTTTCATCTAATACCTAAGGAAGGGGCCTTAATTTCAACATAGCAAGAAAACATATCAACATCCACCATTGTAGCCACTGAGCTATAATTAAACCAAATCCAAACAAAGGATCTTTTCTGCTCAATAATGACTAACAACAGACTATTCACTTCAGTATACCTAGCGTAAATGCATGGACTGCAACATATCACCATGTCAGCAGCATAGCCTAATGGAAATAAGAACAACAAAGACCAAAAGGTTGTAGAGGCTGAAAAAGGTGATAAACTGCAATTATATAACATAACGAATACAGTAGAATGGGCGAAAAATTTCCTAAACGAAAAGGAAGGCATTTTGAAGGCTACAAACAACAGAAAGAAGGCAAACGGAGTCATTATTTTCATATGTAAAAATATATATAACAACATAGTCATCGATGTAACACTTATAGAGCTTGCAAAGCAAATCAAGAAAGGATTCCAACACTCAAAATAAACCTAATAGTCCAGAAAAAAAAATGATATTTGTAAGTTACGACCCAACATAGAGACGGAGGTATTACTAACACCGTAGTGACTGCAATTAATAAGATCGGAACTTAAACTCTCATATCATAAATATAATATAAATACAAAAACCACATCAACAATCTATTTCAGGGCATTATCAACTTTTGAGTTTAGACTTTTGAGTTCGGGTCAGGAATTCTACAAGCAGGAGAAAAGCAAATTTATGGGTTTGTCTAGTTCTGCTACCATCAGCGAAATAGTAATGATCTACAGTGTGAAAGGCTCAACTGGTGTAGAATTGATATTAAAGTGTTGGAAGATAGCACAAAAGACTAATTAAAAAACATTAATATATTTCCACATTAAAATACAACTACTTTCACTGCGGATATCCCTGCAGCCTTTTCAGATAATAGTTACAATAAGAAAGGGTCAAAATTTATACAACTTTACAAGTGATAACTTACGTAAATCAATGAGGCAATAAACGATGCAACCACATCCCTCAACGTCATCTTCCGGTTATATTCCTCACTGATTTATGTAAATTATCACTTCTATAAATTTTTGACCACTTCTTATTGTAACCATTACCCGAAGAGGCTGCAGGAAATCCGCAGTGAAATTAGTTGTATTTTAATGTGTTAATATACTAGTGTTTTTTAGATTTGTCATGTGTGTTATCTTCCACCACCTTAGTAATTATCTCAATTGAAGAAAGAGCTATTTAAATTAAATGAAGGAGAATCCATATGTCTTTTTATTTTAGATAAATGATCAACTTAATGTTTATTACGGAAGATGCGATTTAAGATGGTATTCAAAATATATTTACCACGATATATCAGACATAAATTTCGAAATAAAAAAAAATTAATAATATTTCTTTCAGGAGCATTTTTATAATACGTAGCAGAGGACAGTAACTGCTACTGTACATCATAAAGATACACTTGCTGGAAAATGATTAATTATTTTTCCTATACACCACTATCTTTTAAAACTGATATTATAAAAAAATGTTCGTGACCAGAGCTTGTTGTATATGTAAATTGTGATTTACAAAGGATCAATGATATTTTATTATTCAACAATTACTCTAGATGGTTCATCAATAAATATATCAAGAATACTCTTCATAAAATTTAAAAGAACAATAATGTAACGTCATTAAGGAAAAAGCTGTTGTGAGCCATATGGCTATAACGTACTATAGATAAATATTTCCGGTTACATCTAACATCTTAAAAGAGTTGAACATAATAATCTCTGCAAATTCTTGTAACCCCTCAAAAGAATCATTACATAACGTAATAATAAAAGATTCAATGGAACAACTGTGGAGGTTAACCTATCAAAATCAAAAATAACAAATGCGTATATTGGAGAAATCAAATGAGCCCTGCAATGCCGTGTCAAAGTCCTAGGACTCCTATAAAGGGACACTAACTTTCTTACTACACATTTGATTTAGATGTCCCATCATTCCAGCAAGAGTTGAACTAAATTTTATACGACGTGTAAAGAACCTACTTTTATAACACAAAATAAAGCAGCATATAATGAAACATTTTCTGTGCAAGCTGTAATATACTACGGAATTTCGCAATTCCTATAATTGTCTATGTTAATTGTTACATATGTCCCCTATTTTTTTTTCATTCTTTAAGCCCTATGACGGTATTTCTGACGAAAATGCTGTTCCTGATGATATCCCACTACAGAATACAGTTTTTGGAACGGACTAATCCTGATGGCATCCCTCCATTGAATGAATATCCCGCGAATGAATGAACTTCATGCAACCGGCAGTTCCTCATAGCTTCCATAACATCTTTCTACAGATGGAACTCACCTAACACAAGGAATCTTCGGATTTCACCATCACATCGTCCAAACAACATGCACAATTCGCGATGGCAAATCATAATATCATTTATCCGAGCTTCCATTGATCCATCTACTCCATTGATTGGGGATCAAAACAATATTGGTTTGATCATTTCACTGATTCTTCGATGAGACAACTATTGCGGAATAACTTTAACTAGAGCAACTGATTTAACATAATCCATAACCTGACGAGGTGAGCAGATTTTTACCTTAAAAATTTGCTTCATATGTTTTTGCTTCAAATAATAATAATAAGCAATGGAACGACACAATTATGAAATATTACTAGCATGTTTCAGGTTCTCATATAGTTCTTATGTAGTTCTTCTATAGTAAATTATATAAGAATTGTAAATGCAAAGTAATATTATAAGAATTGTGTACAAAGAATCTTTTAAAAAAATAATTTTCATTACACCATCTCTTATAATACTACTTGTTGTAGGTTTGAATTGAGAAAAGCTTACCTGAACAATTTTCTAACGTATTTCAAACCTGAGACAATTCCAAGAGAAGTCAAAAATAATCGTGAATAATCTGAGGGAAATAAAAAACAAAAGAATAACGCAACAATCACGTTCAAATAAAGAACAGATACACATGATGCCAAGTAGTAACGATTGTTTTGAACAGTGAACTCGAGACGTATTGTTGCGATGAATGAATTCTGAGGTTGGAAAAAAAAGATGGAGTTGTTTTCCGAGGTGTAAACAAATATGTATTCCAATGTTGTTTCATCGAAGATACTAGGAATTATTTTGAGCCAATGTTCCTAGTACCTGCAATAGGAAATGCATAACTAAGATTAACATGCATTAAACTGCAGAATTAAAGTTTACTTTGATGAGAAGGATTTAGGAAATAATCCCGATCACTATGCAACGTTCTAAAGGGTTCGAAAGCCGAAGAATCCAACGGAGAGGAACCGAATTATCCACTCAAGTAATCGGATATTCAAGAGGTTAGATCGAAGATGATTCAACAACAAGTTTTGTAAGTATGTCTTTGATTCTCCTTAACACGGACGGTCCAAAGACACGAATACATTGACCATCGACTTTCATTCAAGTACAACAGTTTAGCTAAGACAAGTAACGAGTATAAAGTTAAAGAGTCAAGAGTTCAAAGTAACTATACTTAAAGATTTCACAAAGAGACTTTTGTAATCTAATCTTGAAGCGAGGTTATCCAAGCGTATTACGGAATAGTTAAGAAGAATATGATTTACAAGCAGTAATTTCATATGAGTGAACTAGGATAACTAAATATTTGTAACAGACTTTTTAAGAGAATATATACTCAGTTGTTTAAAAATCTGTCTTAGTCGTTTTTCTCACAACTTAGTTTTCACACGAAGGTTTTATAGCGTGTAGTTACAAGTAATCTTCTGCTGGAGCTAGGGTTTATATTATAACAGCTCCCCGTAGGTTCAACATCCTACAGATAATGGTTATAGGCCCAGAAACGATTCCACTGAGCATCGTAGAAAGAGGTTATATCGTATAGCGTTGTTATACGATATAACAACCAATAGCGTAACAACGCTATTACACCGTGTAACTAAGATTTATCATTGAGAAAATGGCTGGCATTATCCTCAAGTTTGACGGAGGAAATTATGCAAAATGGCGAATGCACATTAAGTCTCACTTGCAGCGTGATGGACTGTGGGATGTTGCAAACACACCGTTAAGTGACATCAAAAGTATGGAAGATGCACCTATAAAATATAAGCTTCTAAATAAGGCACAAAAAGCGCTAGGAAGGATTAGTGAATCCTTAGAAGATAATTATCGTATGCTAATTCAGGATATTGATGATCCGCACCAATCGTTGACGGTTATTGAGAAAAAGTATAACGTGGTTGATTATCTGAAAGTAACCGATCTTAAGCGAGATCTTTTCACTATGACAAAATTGCAATCTGATGTTAACTTATCGGAACATCTTTTAAAAGTTAAACTTCTCGCGAAAGAAATAACTTCCAAAGGTGGTACTGTACCTGATCACGAAGTTAGCTGGTTGCTGTTGTCAGGTCTCCCTAAAGAGTACGACTCTTGTGCTCAGAACATTATGTCGAAACATGAAAGTAATAACTATAATTCTGAAAGAGTTATCGAGAGCATTTTGAAGGAGTACAATAGAAAACAGCAACATAAAACAAGAAACTGGTCGAGATGAAAGCTTCAAGGCAGAGCTTAAAGCACTTCCGAAGGTAACGGAAAAAGCCAAGAAAGACTTAAGAACCTGTTTCAATTGCGGCAAAAAAGGGCATATTGCTAGAAATTGCAAAAAGAAAAAGAAATCTGAAGATCATAGTGACAAAATGAGCCGGAAAAACATAAGGTGGAAAAACATTTTTCTGGAGTAGTCGTGATGTATGGAGAACACAAAGAAACTCATAAGAAATCAACATGGCTTATAGACAGTGCTTGTAGCAGTCACATTTGTAATGACAAGTGTTGGTTTGAGTCTTACGAGGAACTCAAAAGTCCTATATTGATTTATGGTGTTTCAGATGAGCCAGTAGAGGCAATGGGTAAAGAGATCGTTCACTTTAAAGTTAATCTATTGAAAGGACGACCTCAAGTTAGAGAATTGTCTAATACTTTCTACGTACCGAAAATACCAGTCAATTTGATATCTGCAGGAACGCTCGATGCGAAAGGATGTGATCAACAGATCAGGAATGATACGCATACAGTAAAAGACCCATACGGGAATATCTTCCTGATAGGCGAAAGGAAAAACAACTTGTTATCAAGTTAATTGTTTTCCCATTGAAGTCAGATCACAGTGCTACTTCAACGAAACGAAACACGACAGGTATCTCGTATAGCATGCCAGACTGGGGCACATATCCCCCAAAAAAATGAAGATCATTCACACTAAAGGTTCTCTAAAAGGATTGGAAAATGTCAACATACCTAAAAAAGAAAAGGACACTTTTTGTGACAGTTGCAAGAAGGGTAAAATGACCAACATCAGTCATAAGAAAATCAGGAGTTTAAGATTAACTCATCCGCTTGAGTACATATACACGGATCTATGCGGCCCTATGGAAACATCGAATGGGAAGAAAGCGTACGTTCTGACTTTCATCGATGATTATACTCGGCGTAGCTTTGTGGACATCATTGAAAGCAAAGACGCGGTATTTGAGAAAATAAAGTCGTTTACAGCTTATGCAGAAAGATCCAGTGGACAGAAGATCAAGCATATACTCTCTGATCAAGGGTCTGAATATATCAACAAAGAAGTAACAAATTTTGTTAAAGAGAAGGGGATCAAATTTCAACATTCATCTGCATATCAATTCCAGCAGAACGGCATAGCGGAGAGATATAATAGATCGTCATTGGAGATAGCAAGAACCATTCTTATCGATGCAGATTTACCTATTAAATTCTGGACGTATGCAATCAGATGCGCTAATTATATTCTGAATAGAACCAGAGTATAGATTTTGAGATACCGATATCACGATGGTACGGAAGTAGTGAACCCCCAAGTATAAAACACATGAAGAAGTTTGGGAGCCTAGTCTACTTGAAGAAGCCGAAGATAAAGTAAGGAACAAGTTTGACTCGAGAGTACAACAAGGGATATTCTTGGGCTATTCAACCTCAACAAGAGGATACATTGTATACAACGTTGATGAAGATAAAATTGTGGAAACACGGAATGTTCAGGTGAACGAAAATCGAAGAGGCAGCGATGTTCTAAAAGGAAAGAAGGACAGAAGAGAAGATGCCTACGATTTAAATCAGTTGACCAAGAGAGTCGATGATTCGGACACTAGTTCTTCAGAGGACGAAGAAGCTTCGAAAGAAGAAGAAGTTTTAAGTGATGCACCTGATACTGAAAGTTCCAGTTCATCAAAGATTGAATCCGATCATAACCCAGATGACTCGGATGAAGACAAGTCACAGGAAGAAGATGAGAACAACTACTTCAGGCTACATAGTAGACAAGTAAAGTTAAATCCCCAAGTAAGTATAAACGTACAAGAATTTGAAAGTATACCTTCAAGTTATGCGGAAGCCATTCACGGAAGAAGCGGACCAAAGTGGTTGGAGGCGATCAAGGAAGAGCTAGTTAACCTTGAACAACATGATTCGTGGATCGAATCGGAACTTCCTGATTATGCCAATCCATTGTCCTCAAAATGGATATTTCGTATCAAGAAAGATAGTAAAGGCATGATTGTAAAGTACAAAGCGCGTTTGGTGATTAACGGATTTATGCAGAGGAAGGGAGTGAACTATAGTAACACATATTCACCTACGCCTAGCATGACAATAATCCGTATGTTCTTAGCTCTCGCCGTGCAAAATGATTATTGCATACACCAATGTGACGTTAAGGGAGCCTATCTAAACGGGCAGATTGATCATGATATATACATAGAAGTGCCAGAAGGCGTATTCTTGAAAGATCCCAAGTGCAATGGACTTAAACTCATGAAATCAGTTTACGGACTTAAACAGGCAGGCCGGAATTGGTACGAGGCCATGCGGAACAAACTAACTAAAAATGGATTGAAAGTAACAAGGTCAGAGCCGTGCATATTTACATATCAGAATGGAAGAAATGATATTTACTTCTTGTTATTTTATGTCGATGACATCCTTATTATGGGAAGATCAAACGCCATCATTGAAAAAATCAAAGCAACCCTAGATAATTTGTTCAAAATCAAGGATTTGGGTGTTGTTAAAGAATATTTGGGCATGGACATCGAGTATGATACAGATCAGCGTTTCGCAGAAACAATTCGTCCAAGATCTATTGAATAAGTTCCAGATGGGTGACTGTAAGCCCGTGAGTACACCATTGGCAGAAGGATCAAGTCTGAAGCAAGAAAGACAGGATAAGAATGATAAGTTGGGCAAGGAAGATCACCTTAGATATAGAAGCATTGTAGGAAGCATCAGTTACCTTAGTAATGTGAGCCGACCTGATATCACCTATGCAGTAAATCGGTGTTCAGAGGTCCTCAACTCCCCGACAATCCTCGATATGCAGACTGTCAAAAGAATTCTGCGTTATCTCCGCGGAACCGAAAACTATAAGTTAATATTTTCGAAGGGAGAAGATAGGATGGAAGCATACTCAGATGCAAGCTTCGGAGACAGATCTAAGGAAAATCAACATCGGGAAGCATAATTTTCTTGGGGAACAGCTTAATATCATGGAAGTGTAAGAAGCAAAGTATCGTGGCCCAAAGTACACAAGAGAGCGAGCTGATTTCTTCTAGCGAATGCGCAAGAGAAATAATAAGTATTAAGACGACGCTATCCGAGTTGCATTTTACGAAGTTTTCGAAGGAAAGTGTAACATTGTATTGTGACAATCAACCCATGCTAAAGTTGATTGAAAACAAGTTCCAGACCACACGCAGCAAACATATTAAACTTAAGTATTACATCATCCAAGATTATGTGGATAGAAGGGAGATAGATCTTAAATATGTGTGCAGCGAAAACAATGGAGCAGACTTGTTAACTAAGGTTGTAAGTCAAGCAAGATTAAAGGATTTAGTTAGATGTTTGAAAGTAATTGACATCGGTGCTAAATGTTGAGTTATTTATTTTATTGATTGACTGACCCTTTGAATTGGAAGGGAGTATTGTAGGTTGGAATTGAGAAAAGCTTACCTGAACAATTTTCTAACGTATTTCAAACATGAGACAATTCCAAGAGAAGTCAACGAAGGTTTTATAGCGTGTAGTTACATGTAATCTTCTGCTGGAGCTAGGGTTTATATTATAACAGCTCCCCGTAGGTTCAACATCCTACACTTGTCGAAAATATTTTTTCTCTGATTATTCGAAGTATCAAATACTCATCACTTTGTTCTATAATATATACTAGAACTTGTGATTTGAATTCTATGAAAAGACTTCTGGTTTGATTTTCCTTTTATATACAGTTTTTAATTAAAAAAATAATAAAGGAAAGGTTTTAAATAATTAAAATCTTCAGTCAAGACAAAGAATCATTCATATGTTTCCATTAAGAGAGCGTATATAAAACTATATTTTATGTAAATGTGTGAATAGCTGTATTTGCTGATATACAAACATGACTTGCTAATGTAGAATCTTCACAAAATACAAAGTTGAAATACAGTAAATAAGATCAATCAATAATAAGATAAATTATTGACGAATATTATATAGTTAATATTTCTATAAATATTCCAGCAGAGATTCGATATATAAGTATTTATTTAAAAGATTATTGTAATTCACTGTCAAAGTTCACTTCAGTATTATTTTCTAAAATAGTTAAATAACAGATACTTAGTTAATCGCTATATCATCAATTTTAATAACTGCTTATTAACTCATTTAGTGAAATATGCACTGTAGTAATTGAAACATTATCCACATTAAAGTCACTTATAATATTGGGAAAAGCTGATTGAATCCCCTTCATTATACTTTTAACTTGAAATGTTCATCAAGAAAAAAATGTTCTAATAGTTCTTAAGTCGAAATAACTAAATCCCATGAATAACAAAGTTTCTGAATTCACGATAGAAATTTTCAATTCGATCACTTTGATACAACGATTGGAATAAGTAAAATTCTACTTACAAATTCCGTATGTTCTTCACACGAGTAATCCGTTGATTCATCTCAATGTACCATTAACAATATCATCTGAATATCTTACTCTGTTGTAGAATTCCAAACTATTTGTGTTCTACGTAACAATCTATCCCGATTTCCTTTTTCTCTTGTTTACTCTTTCTATAAGCATGCACACTGGAAAAATCACAAGAAATCATTATTACACATAAAATCTTCAGAAAGAAATATTTCAACATCTTTTCTAGATATTTATATGTAATTGTTTTTAGTATTTCATTTGTCATTCGGGATACTTATCATTCGGGATACTTATCAGAAATGAATGTAATGGAAAAATTTTGTGTTGATCGATGCTTCCTTTTTCTGTTCCTATCGCAACCGTCACATATTCCTTCATTTTTTTTTATTATTCTTATTTCCTTTTATCATCCTTCATTCCTGTCGTATTCTTCACATGATGTAGAAGAGGATTTTTTT
>JAFIDM010000005.1:39159-57583 GCA_023159025.1 Thereuonema tuberculata
TAAAACAAAATTGTTTATAAGCTTAGGTATTTCTTTATCTTAATTTATAAAGTTAACATATCTAAATTTAAGTTGTTTCTTGTATTAAAGGGTTACTGCTCTTGGTTAGTATAAGGACATCTATAACACCATGTGAATTTAATTTGAGATTCCTAACAAATTACTTGTCTAACCAATAAATAAATAATTATACTTCTTAATTCATTAAATCGAAAAAAAACAATAAAGATTTGAAAACGTTAAAGACTCAGATAAAAATCTCTTAATTACAAATTAATTCATGATTGATTGATTGATGATTAGGTTAAGACGAGATAACAGATTTGCTGTAAAACTCTTAGATTATTTGCCGTGAAATAATGATAATCAATGTATATTTCATCTACTATTAAAAAAAAATATATTTTTATCTATATTTCATAAGCCTTTGCAATAATGAAGAATCCATTTTCTGTTAATAGAAGTAAAATTATGATTGGAATATTTCATAAACTATTCTTTTCAATAATAAAGTGTATTTGTTTTATTTTTAGATGTTAATGTAACAACACTGAAGATTGATTTAGTACCCGAAGCTATCGGCGAAATTTCTTTAAAATTAATGGTATGATATCAAGATTCATTCTGTCTTAACACTGCATTTCTTGGGAATATGAATGACTTCATAAATAATATTTCAATATCGAACTGTATTTTCTATTATTCACAACATGCTAATACCGTTTACAATATAATATAAATGTCAATTCCCCATAACCTATATTTTTAGAGAATGTTTGCAGATCTTGATTTTCAAAGTTTGAAATTATTGTTATCGATTATGCGGAAATGGAAAATTATTTCATTACTGTAGCGAAGCTTCAAAAGTACAAAGAAAGTTAATTTGATAAATAGCGCAACTCAGAGAATTCAGATTTATAAAAATTACATTTAATGAAAAATATGAAATTTTACTTCCAAACGTTAATAAAGAAACAAGACAAAATTTAAAGAAATTTTGTCTCTACGAAATTTATCTCTATGAAATCTACAAATATAACACGAATTTTAAATAAGCATAAAAATTAATCAAATTCAAATAAACGTGATCTCAGTATGTTTTTGATTGAAATATTCTAAAAGAAATTTTTTTTAGAAACTAAAATGAAAAATGCTATAGATCAAACAATTATGAAAATTGAATCGTTTAGTGGAAACGAAGCTTTTTCTACAAAAACAAAGTTTTTCGATATTTCAGCTTTTATTAGATTGAAAAAAAAAAATCCTGAAAACAAAGGCACCACAATACATGTTTTTCGGAAAGCTTCTGTAATAACGACACTTAATACTAAATCCCCGCTAATATTTAATGCTTATAAAGTAAAAATTTCAATAAAATTCAAAAATCCTAAAGGTAAAAATAAAAGAATACAGCAGAATAATAAGTAATACGGCTTGATCTAAATGGAAATTTTTGGCAAAGAATTGATTCCTCTAAATATATATATTCTGTGGCAAAACAAAAAAAGAAAAACGACGCACCACAGAATGTTGTCGAACAACTGCATAATTTACTGTACAAATACCTCATGTGTAAATTGTTAAAAAATTACAGCCAATGGAAGCAGAGGACGGCGCCTAGCGCATTCGAACCGCACATTCTGGATTGCTTAAAAAAGCGTTTCTCGCTTGCTTCGGCACTTTCCCAACGGTTTTGTAGTTGGATGACGTTCTGTAGCCGCTGAGGGTAACCACACACCATCCGACAATCATATCAACAACTGATGGAATTTGAGAAAATGTGTATCGTGACAAGGCTTGAGAGAGTTAGGCATCTTCCTATCGTCCGCCACTTGGTTTGCTGTGATGCCACAACAAGACGATGTTACAACAAAGGGTCCGTCAACGCACACATACCAGTCAGGAGGGCAGTGATCAGCAGAGAGAAAATACTATCAGAAAGAATCTTAGGATCATGAGATCGACCCTCAGGACACCAACAGTTTCCCTAAATGTCATCCGAAGAGAGTTAATGGCATCTCCACAGCCTGTTGTGTAACGACAAACCGCTATTTATATTTTTTTTAGTAAAATAGGAAATCACCAAACACACAAAATTTGCTAAAAAAAGATTGTATAATAAAAAGGTTCTAAAAATATATTAAGGAAAACCAAAAAGGAAAGCTTTTGGAATCTTTGCGATTCCCTTGTCATATTCTACTAAATGCAAATTTTTAACACACGTTAAGCTTATATCTAATGACAAGCCATTATCAGAAGGCAGACAGAGGCTGGATTGCGATGCGGGCATCCATTACGAAAAAAACTAATCCCTCAGAATTATCCTCACCGTTTGCAGTGGTGTCTCGCCAAAGCACCATGGAATTTAGCTGATTAGGGCCCTTTACTGTTTGGTGATAAATCTCACTTGGAGATAAATACGTATATGGAGACGATCAGGCCAACGTGCCTCACCGCAACTTTGGAGCGTCACACTTAGCATCCTCGTATGGGGAGCCATTGCATATGTCACCCGGTAATCCTTTGTTGTCCTTCGGATGAGTACTGTCACAGCACAACGTTATGTCCAGGATATTCTGCGATCTGTCGTTGTCCCTAAGCTGCAAGGTCTTCCAAGATCAGTTTTTCAGCAGAATAATAGGCCTACCCAACCTCATACGGCGAATATCTATTGTGTCTACGGGGTGTCTACACTTTCCTGGCCTGACAGATCACCAGACTATCTCCTACGGAACATGTCTGGGAGATGTTGCGACAGCGATTATAATCGTCCCACAATGTTGAGAAACTAGTCCTGCCACTCCATAATATTTGGATGAATCTTCCACATCACACAATTAGGAGTTATTTGAGTTAACACTCCGTCGGGCGCAATATGGTGTGGCACAAGGTCGGGCGCAACGAGCCTGAGAGGCACTACTTTATTAAATTTTTTTTCGACAGATAAAAACGTTTTTTCTTACTAAAAACAATTGTTAACTATTCTTTGGAAACTTCTAAATGTTATAAAAATACAGAAGGAACAATAAAATAGTTTTATATAGTCTTCAAAGGAAACGGAAATTTAGCTACCGAAAATTACCGAAATTTGTACACCCCTTGATTTAATAAACTTTTCTACAGATATAAACGTTTTTTCTTACAAAAAATAATTGTTAACACTTCGTAGTAAACACCCACACTGTATAAAAATACCGCAGGAGCAGTAAAACAGGTTTAATTAGTCTTTAAAGAAAACGTATATTTCTTGAACAAAAATTAAGAAAAATTAGCGAAGTGTGAACAAATAATTATTCAAAGTTGTATTTGATTATAAAACATGACATTGAAGTAAAACAAGAACATATTATGTTTAAGCAATCGCTTATTCATTTGATTCATGAGCATATATATGTTCTTTTAGCGCTCTATGATAGCATGGAGGACACATGAAAACAGCATGTGAGACGTAGGTATCAGTATGATAATTTTTATATTCATATTGACTCAATCGTCTATGACGAGTCTGTAAATGGCGTGTTTCACATTTGCGTCGTTTTGGAAGTATCTGTGGCTGATCATCAGTTTGATTTGGTTGTTCATGGGGAGCGTATCTCTTCAATTTGTGTTAGAGGTGTGCTGGCATCCCAATAGATTTCTGACTGCGTTGAGCAAGTTGACCAAACACAAGGGTTGTGAGAGAGTTGATTTATAGATAATCACGAAATATTATATAATATGACATTATTAACGACACAATGTGATACAGTATTAAAAAAACTGGGAAATTTTGAAAAATTCTTATTTGTCAAACTGCAACGTAATCGGGCGCAATGAGCCTATGCGATCATTTCGTATGTCAACCGGAAATGAAGAACGAAAATCACTAACTGACCTTGCCATTGTTATTAGCACTGGAAAAGCGGAAGCTACTAGGATGGAGACCTCGCGAAAAAATTTAGCGGGGGAGGGGCAAACAAAAGAGTTCGAGGTGTGCCTAGGAGATCGGTTGCGCCCGACGGAATGTTAATGACACACCGTCTATCAGCATGTATCATTGCAAGTGGCGGCCCCAAACTTTCACAGTTTCTCAAGAATACATTATTTTTCCAGGTGCATCGTTTTTTGTCGTGGACTATATTAAATGTCAAAAATAATTGAATTGAATAAATGTAACTTTTAATCCCACCCAAAACACTTCGTGTAAAATAAGTTGCCAAGACTCACATGCTCATAATGCTTTCACTGTTAAAAAGATATGAGATCTCATCTAGAGCCAAGCCCCTAACTCTACGAGGCCTAACTCTACAAGCCCTAACTCTAAAAACCCTATATCTTGGTCAAAAAGTATGCCTTGGCAGTTTCGTGGCTGTCACACAGACAATCCCATGGAGTTATGTAAAGGATATGGAGTATGCCAAGGCACACTTTTTGACCAAGATAGTAGGGTTTTAGAGTTAGGCATGTATAGGCTTGGCACTATATGAAATCTGATAACTTTTTAACAGTGAAAGCGTTATGAGCATCTTGGAAACGTATTTTACATGAAATGTTTTGGATGAGATGAAATAGTTCCATGAAACGGCCAAGCCATTCTTTTTGACCAAGATATAGGGTTTTTAGAGTTAGGGCTTTTAGAGTTAGGCCTCGTAGAGTTAGGGGCTTGGCTCTACATGATATCTCATATCTTTTTAACAGTGAAAGCATTAAGAGCATGTGAGTCTTGGCAACCCCTTATTTTACACGAAGTGTTTTGGGTGGGATTTCATTTCTTTTTGTAGGATGAGATCTGATAACTTTTTAACAGAGAAAGCGTTATGAGCATGCGAGTCTTGGCAACCCCTTATTTTACATGAAATGTTTTGGGTGGGATTTCATTTCTTTTTGTAAGATGAGATCTGATAACTTTTTAACAGTGAAAGCGTTATGAGCAGGTGAGTCTTGGCAACTTATTTTACATGAAATGTTTTGGGTGGGATTATCTATTACAACTAAATTTCGTTTTAAGATTTTTTAGAAAATGGGTTTTTTTTCAATACCCTACTTTTCTGTTTTTCTATTGGTCAACTTGTATATACAAGCTGTTTGCACTTTTGTAAGAAATCACATTATTACACAGCATTATTTAGGCCGAAGCATTAAGGGTACGACGTATTTCAGATCTTAATAAAATCCAAAGTATAAAAGCTAGATAAATGAAACTTAGCGTATTTCATTAGTATGGTAACTGCATCTTATCCTGAAAATTTGAGCTCTCTAGTATTATCCAGGCCGAAGCTATGAGGGTTCGATAATACATAACCAGACCCCCCCTTTATGAGGGGTTGGAATGTGAAAGTTACGGATTTCTTAATTTTTTTGTTGTTTGTGTGCTAATCCTAACCTGCATACCAAATTTCAGCTTTCTAGGACTTCAGGAAGTACCCTAGAGGTTTTGATGATCATGAGTCAGTCAGTCAGTCAGTCAGTCAGTGAGTGACGGAATCGAAGTATTTTAGATATTAATAAAATCCAAAGTATAAAAGATAAATAAATGAAACTTAGCGTATTTCATTAGTCTGGTAACTGCATCATATCCTGAAAATTTGAGCTCTCTAGTATTATCTAGGCCGAAGCTATGAGGGTTCGAAAATATGACGAAACACTTCCAGAAAAGATACGTAGTGCCCTTCCTGCCTTCGGCTCGTCTTGGCGGGGGCACTGCCGTGCCCCCAGATTTTATCAGACAAGAAAATCAGGTAGTTTTCTATAAATATATTTTTATCTTTGATATATCTTCTTTTCTGAAAAATCCTACCGACAAACTCATATCTTCAACAGACTTCGTTACTAAACATGGAGAAGACAAAGGTTGTAAATCAGATTTTATGCCCTTTTCTAAGATGAAAGTACTCATGAAACACTTCAAAATATATCGGGTTTTGGGGTGAAACACCTACCATTTTTCAGATATTTGATATTTATTGAAGTTTTTTTCCAATGAAAGCTGAATAGCGTCCTGTGTCGACTGAAAAAAGAAGTTCAGTTGAGGCTCAGTGTGTGGGTTACTTAGCTACGGATAACAAGTTCCCCGGGTCAATTCTACTGCCGTACAACTTTCTTTGTTTCTTTTCTTATTTGAACTAGGCTATCTTTTCTTTTATGATAATGCAGTTTCTTTTACTATTTTTAACTCTGTTCTTTTATTTCCTTTTATTTACATTTATCCTTTTTTTTATCTTTTTCTTTTTTTTTTGCCCTCCGTTATGCTTCTGCTTGTTTATTTTTATTTCGTTTTTTTGTTCCTCAAACAGAAATTAAAACTATATAAATATTTACAAATAAGATTTAACGTGCCAAAAATTGATATAAAAACATAAAGAAATGACACAGAAACGAAAAATATCTGAATTTTCATCGGTGAGGGTCTAGGACGGCCGTTTCGTCCTTTTGTGGACTCTTTAGCCCGACCCACTCAGCAGATGAAATACTCACGTAGTGCTAAAGTGATAAGGGAAACCAAATCCGACTGTGATCCCCTCCAAAAGAAAACAAATTTAAAAAAAGAAACCAGAAGAGGCTTAATTTCAAATCCTGGTCTGCGGAACCGTTAGGCGCAAAAGAATTGGAATATAAAAAACCAAAGCTGATCCCAACCTGGTTTAATATAAAAAAAAGATTTGAGATGTTAAAAGTTAATATAAAAGCTTAAAGAAATAACATAGAAAATGAAAAATACATTATATGAGCTACCATCGGTATAAGTCAGGGACGGCCATTTCATTCTTTTTTGTGAACTCGTCCTTCAACACAACAATGCAGTAAGTTATATTTTTGTAACTATACATCTTGTTTCCTCTTCTTTTGCTAATCCATGTGAATGTTTGTTGAAGGTTATTTCTTCATAGTTTATTTGATTTTAAAAGAAACAATAAGTAATATTTAAAATCAAATTGAAAAATAGAATTTTGGAGTAACGCAACTTGCATCATTTTCTTCAGTAATACTTCAGTTGTGAAATGAAAGCAGGTAAAGAACAATTGGAGAAGATGATTGTTTATATATAATGATGTGATAACTATTGTCGCAGCAAAGATAACTGGCGAGAGGCAGTAAAGAATTTCAATATTGACAATAAAGCATTATTAGTAAGAATGAAGAGATAGGATGCTTAGATGCTTGGACGGTTAAATTATTAACAGGAGAGAACAGTAAAACTTTCGTTAACTCGAGTGAATGAGTTGTCCTTCTTTCATTCAAATATAGAGAATGAAGCGTAGGGCTAAAAGGCGTTAGTGTTAGTTTAATACATATTAATTTTAATGATTTACTAAAGTAAATTTTAATAGACACAACTTGGAACCGTGTTCTTCACGAAAGGACGTCAAATTATAACCAAGTGGAGAAAGGCCTATACGGACATGATCTATGAGATCGAAAGCGGTAGTTCTACTAGAAACGACGAAGCCCTATGGAACATCTCCGGATGGGAATAAAGAGATACAACGCAGATCTTCAAGACGAGAAATCCTTGAAGAGCATTGGTGATTGAGACATCAACTGAAAGTAAATATTTTACTTAATTAATTCAGCAAAGACGCTGATGGATGGATAGAATTCTGTCATCGAACAAGAGACATTTCATTGTGTGCAAGTATTAATTCAACTTAGTAAAGGAAAGATATTAATAAGACATCCATTATAGAAAGGAACTTAATTTAATAGGTGATTTAAATTGTGTCTGCGGTTAATAACTTTTTATAAAGAACAGGTTAAAAGAATATATAAGAACTTTGGAAGGAAAGATTGTGTCAATATATTTCAGAACTTGGTACGATAGATTTAATTAGTGGTTGAAATGCAGTTTAAGTATTAATTACAAGAAACTATACATTATAAGATAATATTTATTTAAGGAAACCTGAAGAATTAATTCCTGGATATTATTGTGATTACAAGAGGGAAGAAATATGTTTGAACTTTACTAAAAGAACATTGAATATATGTTAGAGGATTAATCAATTTAATTAGAAGAATTTCTATTAAGTTATAGATGTAGAACATTAACGAGAACTATGAAAAATAGAATGTGGTTAGAAGATTCTACACGCTAAAGAAATTCAAGGACTGATTAATATAGTTTTAGAAACACAAGAAAATAAATAGACATGAATTATTTATTTATTGAAGTGTTAGATGATAGAATTGTGTATTCAATTGAACTTTGCAATTAAATGAAAATTGAAAAATTAAAGGGCTCTGCATGACTACTGTATTTTAGTAATAATACAATTCCGCTAAGATCAAACTTTATTTAATATATTTTATTGTTATAACCAACAATGGTTATTTACTTTATTATTGCAACACCTTTCGGCGATAATTAAATTCTTAAGCAACAATTTACAACCGAAATTTAAGAAAATTTTATGAAAAATTATCTTTTACTTGGTTGTGTTTAAGTTAAATAAATACATTTTGATGAACTATTAATAAATTTTGTTTTTGTACATGTAGAGTTTTGAGGTACAAGTTCTTATTGACTATATATGGCAAGACTGCAGGATTAAATTGTCTAGTAATATTTCGGCGTTTGTTACTTCCAAGAAATTCATCAATAAGTTATGGATGCCCGAATTAACATTTCATAACTGCTTGAGATGCCAACCTATCGAGTATGACCATCAGAAGGACTTTTTCGCAATAGGCGATTCCGAGTTTTACATTCAACTATTGTAAGTAAAAATTAAAATTCAATAAATTAATAAGATTCGATACTAGTGAATATTAAAAAAAAAATCATTGTGTTACCTCATTATTTGGCACCATTTTGGCACCATTTTAGCACAAATGTATCCTGCTCAACTTTCCTTCCTTTGCAGATCGCTATCCAATCTTCGTTAAAATTGAGATATGTCTTACTATACTTCCGATACTGTATACGGCAATGCTCACTTCCGACGTTGTAACATTCGATACGGATGGTTTCTCGTCACGAATACCCGGAGATACAATTTTTCTAACTAAGCACATGTGGAAAAACTCACTAAATGAAAAAGCTAAGAAGAATATATAACTGAATCTACTGTTCGTTATTTCACTCGTAAGTGATTGACGAAGCACTTCAACACATCAAGAAGGAAATTGAAATTTTCGAGTCATAAGATTTGGCAACGAGAGAATCATCGGATTTGCTAAAAAATTAAAAATGCTATTGCCTGCTATCAAGAAATTTTTTAAAGAAAAGAAAGCAGTATTGGAATCAACCCCTATTACATAAACACCACTATTACATGTTGTCTTCAGAAGAATACTGAGACTAGTTCTGTCTCTTGGTCTCATGCACGGAAGGCGGATTAACAGTTAAGTTCTTTCTGCAAGATTTTCGTAGTTGCTAAATCATTGCGAATAACGTTGTCACACTGTGCTGATTCATTCGCTTCTCAGCAGCAACGATTGCAAACAGTATCAGTCTCATCGGTATGATGGTCCAAGCAGATAGTTTTGTAAATTGTATTAAAATTGTTGCTATATAATTATTTTTTCGTATCATAAAAATTATTATTTTTAAAATGCCAAAGTCAATTTTGATTTAACTTTTTTTAAGATTGCTTAGTTCTGTGATTTGTAGACTGACTATGAAGAGTTTTCATGAGGACACTTTTTATTTCTCCTTATATATTTATTTCTAATAACTAGAAATTGATATAGAGATAGGAACAAAAGATTACAATAAATTAGTTTCTTTATAGAATCATATTTTAAAATTAGTTTATTTAATAAAATTAAATAATTTAAACTATTGTAGCACATCACCCTGCCAGGTGCTGTGTAAAATATTGTCACAATTTTATAATCCCTAGCTGTCGGATTTTTACATTATTTAGTCATTGTGCTCGACTCGCTGTACAGCTCCAGTCACAGACAGCGATTACTCTTGCAAGTGTATCATGTGACCAACTCGCTCGAAAAGCTGATCTTCTTCAAGTCTTCTCGCAACGAATTTTTCACTGTCTTAGTGAAGGGGCGAGCAGCGATTTCTTTGTCAGATTGAGCAATTTAACGAACAAGTTCGTAGCGCCAGTTGATTTGCTGCTTATAAACTGTGTGACAAGGCTTGAGGCTTAAGCTGTAGTCATCCAAAGCAGTTTATAGCAGCGATGCAACTGGCACCGAGAACTCGTTCGTTAAATCGCTCAGTCTGACAAAGAAATTCGCCTGGTGGGATTGAGGTGTGATGCTTGAGGCTTAAGCTTTAAAGCAGCAGTCACACTCGGCGAATTACTCGTTGCGAGTTCTAGCTGCAAGTTTTAGCTGTTTGTAAAACGCAACGATTAGCGTTGTCACACTGTGCTGATGCATTCGGGAAACCTATGAGCCATTGAACGAGCGAAAGCGAAGGGAGAGCAGTCTTCAACAAATGCTCGACCATTGAGGGTGAACCGTGTGATTAAAAATTCAAGGTGTGCAGCATAATTACGCATTGAGGAGGAAGAGGATTAAACAAGTTTAATACATATATATCTATATCTATATTGTGACGGAACGGTTAACACGTGTCCCCGTCGAGCGCATGAAATGGCAAACGGATGTAAGAAAACTCCTATATTTCTATCTATTAATTTTATGTTGGGCGCCAATCGACTTAACGATAAAGTTTTACACTCCCGTTGCAACCCGTCGCTCCTTTGCCCTCACAATACCTGGTATCTAACTCAGTTCTCCCTTGGTCGTGATGTCTACACTTTCTAGCGAGTTCACTCACACAAAATTACACACAGTCGAAATTCAACAACAACAAAGTTTATTCACTTAACTTAAAACATAATTGATGGACGTCTCGTCGCTCGCTTTAATTACATTTGAACTAAAGAATTACAGTAGCGTAGTTATTAATTGAAGACGCTTACTAATAATACGAAAGCTCTGGTCAAGTTAGTTTCTCTACTCCGCTGATAGTTTCTCACTACGTCGTCGTCACAAAGAACTTAGTAAAAATTTTCTTTTAATTTTAATTCTTTTTATGCTCTATCGCTAAGGCGGAACTTTAACGTTAGTTTTTGCGATATTTTCATTTTATAAATATAAATAACTCATTCCTTATACATTACTTTTTATTTTATTATCCCGTATTTTACATTATTAGGGTTTTCAAAGGGAAAAATTAAGTTTAAAAAGTATTTAACGTGTCGGAATAATATTGGGTGAGTGCAAAAGTTCTACTCTTTTTGTCTATGAAAATTTGCAATATAATTGCCCACACACATGACATCGTAATGACGCAAATCGTCTGCCAATCAAATGTGTGGATGCCTCATATATAAATGCATCATGTCTCATAAAGATAATCATCTCAAAAAAAATATCAGAGGGTGTAACATGGAAAGCGAGAAGAAGCATATAAGACATTGTTGGTTATACGAGTTCGATAAAAAGAGTAAGGCAGCCGCAGCATGTCGCAATGTTTGTCAAGTTTATGGGGAGGATGCAATAGACGAAAGCACATGTCGTCGATGGTTTCGTAAATTTAGGGAAGGAGACAGAAGCTGCCAAAATCAGGATAGGAGTGGACGGCCATCACACGTTGGAGAGGACGATATTGACCAAGCCATCAGGAACAGTCCGAACCCAACCGTACAAGAATTAGCGGAGACCTTAAACGTACACCGGACAACGGTCGAGAGACGGCTGGTTAAGTGGGTTTTACGAGAAAATTGGATCGTTGGGTTCCACATAACCTGACAGCTAATCAACAGGATGACCGAATCGCCACCTGTGTTTCCTTGCTTTCACGTACAAAAATGATCCATTCTTGACACGAATTGTGACTGGAGATGAAAACTGGGTTATGTACCGTAACGTAAAGCGTCGTAGGACTGTGTGTCGCCCTTCTGATCCGCCTGCATCGACTTCGAAAGCTGAACTTCATCCCAAGAAGGTGTTATTGAGTTTGTGGTGGGATGTGCAGGGAATAATTCACTGTGAGGTCCTGCCACTCAACCAAACCATCATTGCTGCCTTCTACTGTCTACAGTTAGACAGGCTGCATTCAAATTTAGTAGCAAAGCGGCCAGATCTCATTAATCGTCGCGGTGTTATCCTTCTTCACGATAACGCCAGGCCACATGCTGCTGTCATCACTCGCCAAAAGTTACTGGGCTTTGGTTAGGAGGTTTTACCCTACCCTCCCTATTCTCCTGACTTGGCACCAATTGACTATCACCTATTTCGTGCGTTGAAAAATTCCTTCAGTCAGAAAATCTTTGATGATCTTGATGCTGTGAAAACTACATCCAAGACTTTTTTGACTCGAAACCGCCGGAATTTTACCGCCGTGGAATTCATCTCCTACCAGAAAGATGGCAAGAGGTCCTAGATAGCAATGGGGATTATGCACAATAATAGATACTGTTCATTTTGCGTTTATTTGCTTTTCTTTGTGGGTAATAAAAATGGGTAGAACTTTTGCACTCACCCAATATATTAATAAAATCTACTTAATCGACACTTTTCAATATCATCTCAAAAAATATTAAAATTAAAAACGAAATAAAAACGCTACATGACGTTTCAAAACCTCAAATCTATTAGGTTTTTTTCTCAAATGTATACACAATTAAAAATTAAAACTGAAAAAATAAAAATGAAAACATAGATCCTCTGTAACCCCTAAAATATACGATAGAAACTTATTCGGTGATAGTCAAAATGAGCCCAAGTCAAAATGAGCCCAAAGGCGAATACCGGAAGTTCATGGATTGAATAGCTCCTGGTGTCAATTTTTTGAATTTACATTAAAAGTGCTTTTACTCTTGTGGAAAAATTAACTGTTAGCAACAGATGACATGTACGATATATTGCGAATATGGAAATGAGTTCTCACTTTATTCCGACTTTACGAAGAGGGAATTAATTCGAAAAGGCGGGAACTATCTGTCAATAAAGAAAATTTCTATCACTTTTTTTTTCGTATTTTTATCGTACATTGCTCCGATATCCAACCTATCTTGGATCGTGTCCGCTCGTGAATTGTTGTCTTAAGCTACATTGTCCGAAAACCATTCCACGTACTCAAAATAAAGAATGCTGATATCTATTCTTCGTTTACTGACAACACGAATCGAAGTCACCAAATTCCCCATTGCATTTTAGGAAGAACTACATACTCCATTGCTTCACAAAGTTTGAAGCAACTAATTTGTCTTGGAATTGAGTCAAATTACAGCAATAATTTTGCTAGAATTGTACAAAGATAGTTAATGAAGCGATAACAAAACGTAGTCTTCCTATTATGCAAAGTCAAAGCGAAGACGATCAAGAAATTTTAATATTTTTTTGGGGGGAATCTCGGTACTTTTTAAACATGACTTTAAGTGACTACTATCATTTTGAGTAGCCGTCAGTTGAACTGATGAATTATCGACTAAATCTTGAAATCCTACCGTGAATTCTTTGACAAAAATTCTGTTCATTATGTTTCCCAATTTTGTATAGATACGAATTGGTTTTCGTTTGATTGAGTTCAAATAATATTCAATGTGAGATTGTTTGTAAATTGTAGATTACCTCATTTAGCAAAAAAGCAAATCATCAATTCCAAAACCAAAACAGCACTTTGGCTAACAACTCTGAACTTCCTTTACTGAAAATATTGGCGAAAAATTCATGAAAGCAGAGACACTAATGGCAAATTAAAACTTAGGCCTATAATCAACTATCGAGAAACTACTGTAGAATCACTCGGTAATACACACTTCTGGCTGTTAAAAAGTACAGCACTACGAAAGACAACAGCTATCAAACTCATATTTATTTTATATGGCTTTGATATGGGACAATGGTGAAATTAATACAATGCATAAATCAATGCGACTTGCACAAATCTGTATCTTGTAATGAAATCTGTAATTAGTGTAGCCACCATGGTAGGCAACAACGTCTTCTACACCTTCCGTCGTAGATAATAAGATAAGTTGGAAGTGAGTTTGAAGTATGTCAGTCCATGCAGTTTCTATACGATGCTAAAGATACAGCAGATATTCATGTGCCATTCGTTGTGCGGTAACGGACGACACGTTTTCAATAGGCGACAGAAGCATTGAAAGAGCGGGCCATGAAAAACCTTGAACATGGTGACCATCGAGGAATTGTTGGACGTCGCGCATTATCCTGTTGATCGGTGATCCTATATGCGCCCTGAAGTTCAGGAACAACAGGCTCCAACATCTCAGATGTAACGATGACTATTGAATGAACAGCGAATGCATACTAGGTGAGAGCGAGACTGGAATCCAATGGCACCTCATACCATATGCCAGGTGCCGGACAGGTATGCCGGACCGGTGCTTAATGCAGGACTAACTCTGTCTTTAGCTGCAGTGCCGCCAGATACAGATGAGACCATCATGTTGCTGTAGACAGAAGCGAGATTCGTCGGAAGAAACAATGTCATGCCATTCGTTCCATCATGAACGACGTTCTAGGCACCATGCAGCCGCAGACGCCTGTAGTGTTAAAGGTAGCCGAAGCAATGACTGCCTTGCAAAAATTCCCTTATGCTGCAGACGACGTCGAACAGTATATGCATGCTTAATTCTTGAGCTAAGGTTTGTGATTTGGTTGTAAGTTCAGTAATAGCCATGAGCACAAGATATCTCCACTCTGGCTAAGTGTTGTGACAGGGTCTTTGGGCTCCCTCACGTCGGTGAGTTCGTCTCCCCTCCAGCCACCGATTATATATTCACATCACTGTGGCCGCGGTTCGTTAATACGAGCACCAAATTATAGAAAGAATAATCCAAAGTCTCTATATGCCACAATTAAGTTGGAAATCTGATGGTATGGCTGCCATATTCTACAACGAGACATACTGACACTGTCCGTGCACAAAAATTCCAATACTGCACAGCGGCTCTCTGTTCTCCTCTTTTATATTGCTTTCAGGGGTCGTTAATGGTTCACATTATTTGCATATGTGGTACACTGCTAATCATTTACATGTGCTCCCACGATGTTATCTCATACAAATTTCGAATCAATCGGATGCGTTCTTCCTGGTATTACATTTTAAATGGCCAGCAGCGCCATTTGCGTAATCCTTAATTAACAAATTTAAAAATCGTAATGATTACGTAAGAAATACTGCTCACTTAATGTATGCAATACCTCATCCAATACAAAATGGTTTTCACTAGACACATATGATTTATATATGTCTTTATCTATTGAATTACTTTCAGAAGCTTTGACTTATGTGAAGGATAGACTAACTGAAGAAGATCCGAACTTACTAAAAATATTAGTAAAATTATTGTTTTCATTGCAATTATCAAGCAACAAAAAAGATAATTCAGCAAAATAGTAGACTATTCATAGCCTGAAACGTTTAACATCAATTAGAAACATTTTTAAAAACAGAAATTACAGTAACCTTCCTTTGACTAATTAAATTAGTTTTCCAATTAATAAATTAGCAAATCTTAAAAAAAAAAATCAGTTGAAAACAAAGGCCTGGTGCAAAGTTAGAAATGCAAAAATAATGATTGTGAGTACATAGACCACACATCTCGTTTCCAAAAAAAAAAAAGGCTTCAGGAATACAAAACAGCAGTGAAACAAATGAAACAAGCTGATATAGAACATTATAACACCGGCAAACATGTCTGGCAACGTAACACCAATTTGGAATCAATAATGCCATCATTTTTGACAAATTTACTGATATATTCACGAACCTGCCTACATCATTACGAAGAGACCGTACAATACCGGGATATAGAATATATAATACCGGGAAACCATATAATACAATATCGATAAAGATCATCCTCAAATGATCTCTGCATCACTACAAGCCAACCCCCTGCTCATTAATGGATGTAATCTTCCCACCTCACATTCAAGAACAATAGACTATTCCTCTATTAGCAATATGGTGTCACCATAACCTATGTAAAACAACCATCTGACTTCGTTCCCATGAAGACCCTCATTAGGGTTGAAAACAGTTCAATAATTTTTAAATATGTTTGTGTGATTTAAACTATTTTTACTTAGTTAATTTGGCACACGTTAAATCATTTTAATTGCTGTTACAGATTTTGTTTTAGTGCTCAGTTTCTTCAAAATAAGAAATTTTTAAACTTTTAATAATTAAATGTAATTTATTTTACTTAATATTTGTTTGTTGTATTTTATTTTTGTTTTAGACGTACTGAGAAAGTAAATTGCAAGTATGATTTGAGTGCTTATCCAATGGAAATGCAGCGTTGCTCAGTAATAGTCAAATCAGGTAAAAAAGAAATTATATTTTCATTAACAACTAGAAACAAGCTATTTTATTAAGGGAGTTAAATTTGAAAAACAGAAAGTTAATTCAATATATTTCGAAATGAAAATTAAAATTAAATTTCTATAGCTATCGTTTTCTACACAATATCGTTTTGAATTGGCCTGATTGATGCTTAGGTTTTATTAATTGTTTTTCCTTTGTTTTCTTCTTCTTCGCGAATGGGTCACTTAGGACCACGCGGATCAACACATTTTGAGCCTTCTTCCTTGCCCAATAGTTCTTCATTCGGATGGACTGATGAAATTTATGCTCCTGCGACCATGCACGACGTGCTGGTTTCTTCACATCTTCCTCAAATCTCCTTGTGTGGACAATATGTCTGACCACCTTCCTATCCTGTAAATTTGGAGATCCTAATTCAATGAGGTCCTTTGTTTCCTTTGTTTAATGAAAAACAAAAAAAACAAAATTGGTCAGATCGGCAACTATACAGTTGGTGAAGGTTAAGGTTATTTTGTAGAGATAATTTAATTATGTTTTGTTTTTTAATTACGACTATTTTCAGTAGTTAAATTACTAATTTTTTGTGTTTTAATTAAGGTTATTTTCTAGTGATAAACTACTAATTTTTTGTTTTTTATTTTGAGTAATTTGAGTAGTTAAATTATTTATTTTTTGTATTTTGATGAAGTTTTATTTTTGGAGATAAATTACTTATTTTTTGTTTTTTAATTAAAGCTATTTTGTGGAGATAACTATTAATTTTTTATTGTCTAATTAAGGCTATTTTGTGGAGATAAACTATTTATTTTTTTGTTTTTTAATTAAGATTAGTGATAAACTATTTATTTTTTGTTTTTTAATGAGATGATGCTGACGCACTGGTCAAAAATAAAAGTCTAAAAAAGTCTAAAAACGCACATAATAAATATCGATTGACAATTTCACTTACCTGCAACCAAATAATGAACTTATCCCGCTTATCTCATCCTTTTTCAAGATATAATTCTTTAGTTACACCGATCAAATTTCCAGTCAGACTAAGTTTATTCATGGGTCTGTCCGCGTCTGCCATTTTGGCCGAGGTTTCAATGTTCTAAATCCATACTTCCTCTTTAAATCACATCGTAACATATTGAAAAAACTTCATCTACACTTCATTTTATTATCGAATTTTCGGAAGAATTTTCTATCTTCTTCAAGATTACAATGTATAGTCAGGTGATATCAAATTACAAAAAATTTCTTAGCATAGTTGTTAACAAAACTTAGCATTTTATCCTTAAAATGCACACTAACATATTATTATATTTACAATTGTTTCAAATTCAACAATTCTTAATTTTAATACAATTGTTTTATTTTACTAACAATCATTATAATAATCATAATTTTTTAAATTCATCGATTATTACACTTTTTTTGTTCTTGTTCATATGAGTTTTTACTATTTCCCTAGCTAAATTTACGAAAATGCTCTCAACTTCCAAACCTTTGCTTCTATTGTAATTTAAGTTTCTTGAGATTCTGATTATTATGCTTTCCAGTATTTTTCTTGTTTTTGTATCTTTTTCTAACACAATTATTTTTACTTCCTCCCTGATCCAATGTCCATTTTTCCTACAATGATATGCTACGTCAGATTTTTCTTTCAGGTCATTTTTAATACAATTAATATGTTCAAGTACCCTCTCCCGTGTTCTTTTACTTTCCCCAATATAAATTTTCCCACAATTTTGGCATTCCAATTCATAGATTAATCCCATGTTAGCTTCATTCTCATTTTTATTAATTTTTTGACATAAAATATTTTTCAATTTGTTGTTGTATTCAAAACCTATCTTGATGTCAAATTTTTTATAAATTTTCTTCAAATACCAACTGCTATTATTTAGATAAGGTACTATAATTGTTTCTTTACTTTTATTTTTATCCATTTCTTTAATCATAAATTTATCATAATTACTTATTGCTTTATTTAGAAAACTAGTGCTATAATCATTTTTCATGAAAATCGTCTTCATGTTTTCAATTCCTTTCTTAAAATCAGAGTCACAACATCTTGAAGAAGGAAGATAGAAAATTCTTCCGAAAATTCGATAATAAAATGAAGTGTAGATGAGGTTTCAATGGCTTACATCCGCGTTTACAATTTATGACAGCAAAGCCATTAAC
>JAFIDM010000005.1:67092-205794 GCA_023159025.1 Thereuonema tuberculata
ACACAGGCTGGTTCTAAAAGCAGTCGTAGATTGAGAGAATATAGACATCAAAAATTAAATTAAAAAAAAAACTTTTAAAAAATTTTAGTTTTAGTTTCCTTGATGTTATTTGTGTGTGTGTGTGTATGTGTTTTTTTTAATAAATAAAAAGTTGTTTTCCGTTATGTAAGCAAGGCTTCCGGAGCGAAGCGACGGGTAGCCGACTAGTTACAATTAAAATGAGAGTCGAAAAAGAAAGAAGCAGTACTTCTATTAGATAGAATACTGAAAAATCACTATTTATAACTCAGAAACCATCAATATTTGGAACACAAAAGCCACTGAAAAGTGACAATGAGAATAAAAAAGAGACTCAAAAAAGAAAGAAGCACTATTTCTATTAGATAGAATACTGAACACTATTGTAACTCAGAAACCACAGAAAAGTATCAATTGGAATAAAAAAAAGAGAGTCAAGAAAGAAAGAAGACTATTTGTATTAAATAGAATACTGAAAAATCCCTATTTGTAACTCAAAAACCATCACTATTTCTAACTCGAAAACCACTGAAAAGTATCTTTAGGAATGAAAAAAAAAAGAGAGTCAAGAAAGAAAGATGCAGTATTTCTATTAGGTCGAATACTGCTGAGAAGTTAGACGTCTTAGCCATTAGACCACGAGGCCTACATTCTAATCTCTATAAAAAAATTGAAATATATCATAGATATATGATTTACAGGCTGATTCTAAAAGCAGTCGTAGATTGAGAGAATATAGACATCAAAAATTAAATTAAAAAAAAACTTTTAAAAAATTTTAGTATTTTCAAAAAATCTTTGACTTTGAAAGAATAATAAATTTAAACATTTTTTAGTTTTCAATTAAACAAAGAGATTGAAATAATGATGCAATATCCCATGTTTATTCATCGCATTTATTAATAATAATTATTTTGTATTATTTTTCCTCATTATTATTGTTTATTTGATGTTATATTTTATGTTTATTGAGATTATTTTATTACATTTTTCAGTTGTGTTTATAAGGAAAAGAGAAGGTTTTCTCTTCCTTTCCTTAATTTGTATTATTTGTTTATTATATCCTGAAGAAGTCCTTTAAATAGAAAGAAATATAGATATCGTTGAGAAGTTAGAGGAGTTAGACTTCCTTCATTTTGATTATTTACTCTTTTCACTGCCATGCTCTCGTCCCTTTGTGCGAGTTTGTCTGTGTGATACAGACCTCCGAAATCCCGCAGGGAATTCTGAAACACCCTATATATTAGATAATGGATATGAATAAAAGCACGTTAAAAATAGATGTCAACGTGGAAACCATATTATAAGACGTTGTTGACTGATAATTATTTATTGTAATAATGACGGGAAGAAGCAATGCAAACAGATTGCTTACATTTTCGGAGAAAATTATCCCCTACAACCGTCAATACTTTTGGAGTGTTAAAATTGGGAGAATGTCTATTGATGGCAACACGTGATGCAGTAGTATAACTGAAATCTCTTTTAGTACATGTGCTCGTTGAGATGGTCCCCTAGAGACCTCCTTGATTCCTTTTATTGTTACAACGAACAATATATTATCAGTAAAATATATTGATACAACATCTTACAATATGATTTTCCACGTTGACATCTATTTCAACGTTGACATCCACTATCAAAATAGTTGTGTTTGTAAACAAACATATCCATGTGCTCGGGTTGTTTGTTACTATGTTTTCGATGTTGGACAAAACAGGTCGATCGCATCATCACGCTGCCCGCACTTTAACTAATTATTGGTGAATCGATCCCTGTTTCCCGTACGGATACCTGATTGATTGCATTTTCCTACCAATAACAAGTCTCATTTTCATCGGCTCAATGTAAAATCGTGATGACGCCGACTCACTTTGCACTAACGGAAAGGAACGCTGCAGTGAAACCAACCATTTGGATTGGGCAGTGACATACAATAGATGCAGATATATATTGATTTTTGTTTTGTTTTGATTTATATATATTTATATTTCTAAGGCTCCATGTTTTTAGTGAAATGAACTGGAATTGTTTTTTCTATTTTTTGAAAGTATTTTGAATTATTTTTTTTTTTTTTTTTTTTATTATTTGTAAGGCATTTATATAGTCGTATTGTTTAGAATTTGTTTTGTTTGTGTTTTGATGATGAATTAAAATAAAAAAACAAAACCTATACTAAACGAAAATTGTACTATTTTCTACATTTTTTTGGTTTAATTTAATCTCAATGTATAAATGCAACGTAATTATTAACTTTTATTAACTTTTTTTTTTAGATTTTCAAAAAACAGACTAACAATCATTTATAATAATCATGCAAATAAAAATACAAATTTCACACTAATGAATTATATTAACAACGTTATTAATAAGATAAAAATCTTATTATTACATCATTATAAAAAATGTTTTATTCAAGTTTCAATTTTTATTGAAATTTTTTATTTTAATTTATTTTAACGTGCCAGAAATTAATTTAAAGTGCCAGAGATATAAAAAAATATCTGAGCTTTCATCGGTGAGAGTTTGAGGGACCGTTTCGTCCTTTTTTAGGGACTCATCAGCCAAACCACTCAACCGATGGAAACTCAGATAATTTTTAGTTCTGTCTCATATCTCTATGCTTTATTTTTTTTTCAAATGTTTACAAGTAGTTTAATATGAAAACAAATAAAGAAATTAATAAATAAGAGGATCGAAGAAGTTCAGTGTTTTTAGTGGAAAGGAGCTCATTATCAAGGATATTTTTTTTCTTGTTCCTCAAACATTATATCTATAGTTGAATAAATAAGAATTGTAAAAACAAAGTTATAAACTTTCTTTTTTACAATTAGTTTCTTATTATTAGACCTTCAAGGTAAAGAAATAAAATTAAGATTCAAATTATCAAAAAATAATAAAACTGCCATTGTGCAACTGAGAAGATATAAATTATGAAATTATTTTATATATATATATATATATATATATATATTTTTACTGTTATAATGTCTATATTTTTCTTTCAAAGTTGGCATGACGTCATTATTCGATTCAATTTGAAATTACTATAGATTTAAAAAAATAAAAAAATGATACAACATGGATTGTAAATAAGAAATAGGTACAAAACGAGGGCACAACGCTAAAAGAAAGGAATTCGCACCCTGAGCTGTCACCGGGAAAGGACTGGGACGACCGTTTCGTCCTTTTTAGGATTCATCAGCCAGCCAAAATCCACCTATGATACTCAGAAGGTGCGAAAGGTTAAAATCCCGGGTCTCGATCCCGAGAGCGGAACCTCCTCCCTAAGAAATCTTAACTAAAAATAAACAAAAATACAAAATACAAATGTTCCTTGTCCTGCAATCAGTTAGGTATAAAAAGAATTTAATAAAGACATTTAAAAAAAGAACGAAGCCGTATGTTTAAAACGAAATTTAGCGTTGTGCCTTCGATTTTTACCCATTTCTTTAATTAATTCAGAAATGTTAAATTACTTTTCATAGATTGTAATTCGAATGTTTATGTGCAAAATTGTAAATGGACAAACTATTCATTTTGAAATGAATAGTTAGTAAATGACAACAGAAATTGATCTTACTTGCTCAAATCATTGGATGTGGGAGGTCAATCATCTATCTACATCGTTGTCGAAACAATACTGTTAGTAAAAAACATTAAGATTACACATGACAAAAATAAAAAATATTTATCAAATGATAAATTAACGATGAGACGAATATGAGGCGAATTAAAATAAGGGTTAGATCGAAACACGCAGGCGCAATTCAATGTTTCCGCCAACATTGCTGCCTCTGGAATCTTCAAAGGCAAAGACAGCTTGCTTTCATGAAATACAAATTTCTCCGCTTCATACTTCCGACTCTAAGTTATTCTTCAGGTAAAGAGACTTCTTATTGCCTATATTCTTTGGCTCTGTGTTTTCTCATTCCCGAACGATGTCCAGTCAGCTATCTGGACGTACATAGTAGGGAACATTTTTTAATTGTAAATATACTTTAGTTTTAAAATCAATTAAACAAATCTATACATCGCGGAATGTAGCACGCTTTTGGGAGATGAAAGTCCACATGGAATACTTCAGAAGTATGGAATGGTTGGCGGAGGCAACATTCGAGCGTTTTCGAGACGTTTGACATTGTTTTCATTTATTGTTTTCAAGTATTAGCTATCACATGTCTAAATACCGGTGAATGGTAGATTGTAGCAAGAGTTTTCATTAATAAAATAAAACTGTACCACCTACCGTTCATCTTGAACCTAACTCGAGTGTCTCAATAAATTTTCGCTTTACCGTTTGCTTGTGCGGTTAACCTTGTTTTGTGGCTGTAGAAAACTTTCTAGTTTCTATGTACATGTGTAATCCATTGTTACACAGGATAATTTGTCTCTTTCCATTAACCATTACATCACAGTGATCATTAACTGTTCACCTAAAGGGGATTGGTTACTGTGGTATAACCTGGTTACCAATAAAAATATTCAAGAGGAATATTAAACTACTTGCATTTAACATCCACTAGCAGAGTTGGGCCCTAATTCCAATTATCTATCAAGAAGTCTTTAAAGGAAAAAAACTAGCAAGAGATAATAATCACCTATCTTGAAATCAAACAGAAACTTAATTCTTAAATACGAATGTATTTAAAACTTTCTATATACATACAACGTTTAGCAACGGTGAGAATACAAAATCATAATCTTTTAAGTCTGCTTTGACTTTGGATTCAAAGTAGAACATAAAGTTATTTAAAGTCTTTGTAGCACAGCTTCTTCCTTTTGTGGACTAAATACTTTCTCAATTAAAGTCAATCGGCTATATATGCATAGGCACTCGTTTGTATCAATGTTCGAAGCGTTCTGGCTTACACGAACTTTAACAAGAAAATCTTCTCGTGATCTTCTCAGAAAAATACAAAAAAAACATACATATTCACGATGCCTTGCTTCAGATAGTCCAGGAACTCGGTGAATCGCCATATCACTGAATGTAGATTCACTAGGCTTGAATTAAACAACATTCGTTGTTGGTTTGATCTGAGAACAACATGGCGTCCTTCATTCCATGTTATTCTGAAGAACACTTAAACAGCGATATCCCTATGGTAACACAAACACTTGGGATCAACATTTCTGTGCTTTCTAATCAATTGAATGATAATTTGGGTTACAAATGGTTCAGGAACTTTTCACTACGCTTATATTTTATACTTACACTACCTTACACTAATGGACCGGACAGTGCGCGTTACTGGAAACATGTGAAAGTGTACCTGATTTAAGAGTGGAATGGGCCCCCACGTGTTGAAATTACATTAGCCATCCTGCGGGGCATGCTTTCCACAAGTTTTGATATAGAGCTATGGGTATTTTTGTCCATTCTTGCTTCAAGAACATGGCCAGTGCAGCTATAGATGTCGGATGTGGTTCCCTGGCCCTCAATCGATCTCTTAACTCGTCCCATAAATGTTCGATGAGGTTTAGATCGGGACTCTGAGCAGGCCATGGAAGCCGCTTTACAGCCATCTCTGTATACCACTGCTGGACAGAGACTGAAACATGGCATGGAGCATTGTCGTTCTGAAAATAACAATCGTCATTTCCAAGCATTTGACAGAGAGTAGGAACAACCCAATTATCCAAAATGTCCTTGTAGCTTTCGGAGTTCAAGATTCCCGCAACAACATGCAATGGTTCCAGGCCATACCATGAGAAACACCCCCACAGCATGAACCCCCCACCATCGAACTTCACAGTTGGAACGATGCACTCGGGTAAAGACGTTCGCCTTGCATTCGCCACACTCAAACACGTCCATCCGACTGGAAGAGTGTATAATGTGTTGAGGCACGTTACACTCCATTAAATTGTTTTGCACTGCTCTACAGTTCAGTTGCGACTTTGCAAACACCGCTGGAGTCTGGCGGCTCTGTTGAATGATGAGATGTGTGGTTTGTGTGTGGCAACACATCCGTGGATTTTAAGGGCATTCAATTCCTTCCGCAAACGTATTGTGATGAAATGTAACCCCTGATGCCTGTTGAAACTCACTGTTTATGATTCGGAGGGTTTTTTTGCGGTTTTTACGAACCTCGCGCTTCAGGATGCGTCGATCGCGTTAGGTCAGTTTCCGGGGACGACCAATGTGTGCAGTTCGTGCCCCAACGCCCGTATTCTTCCACTTCTTGATGGCATCACCAACAGTTGAACATGGCTGTGATAATTTCGCTGAAATTGCACGAATAGCAATGGTAGCAATGTGACAGCCAACTACAACGCCTCTTTCAAATCACTAAGTTCCCTGCGTTTCGGTATATTCTTCGCACTATTCGACACACCTACAGACGTTTCCGTAGCAACTATCTGATGTTTCCGTAGCAACTTTGCCTGATCACGTGCGCACATGCACTTTGATGATCTCGTCTGATTTTATGTAAATATGCTGATGTCCGGTCCATTACTGTAGGGTAGTGTATATAACATCTCTGGAAAACCATTCATTCGTGAAGCACACACTACGAAAACTTCAAGTTAACTCAAACGTTATCACACCAGTTAAGCCATCACGATCACAACAATTTCGCGGTAACAATACAATATCAACTTTGAGTCAACAAACGACATACTATACGAGTGAAGATAACACTTGCTTTGTTGTACATTTGCTTTACAACACTTGATGAAATGTCGATCTATTTTAGCACTTATCAATAATCGAAATTTTTCTAATCTGAATTTGATCGTATAAAAATATTAATGTGTGGAAAAGGCAGGTGAGTACATTACTTTGATTTTGTTCTTTCATCACAAAATAAAATCTGCATTCCACACCACAGTTACGATGAGAGAAAAGTGTCCTATTTTTCAGTGGGAAATCATTTGAATCACTTTTGAGTTTTCAACATTGGAATTTTTGAATTGTTGAAACTTTGCATTCTGAATAGTTTGTTTTTTCAAGGATGTGCATTTGTATATTTTGTATTTTGAGTTAGATAGTTAGCGAAGCACAAACGAGTACAGAATACCGGGGAAGGGAGGGAGGGAGGAGACACTCCTACACCTTGTTTACAATTATATCATTATCATCCTAAATAGAATATTCTAGACAAATTTACTGTTATCACTGAATCTGTTAGTTGTCTAGCAACAATCTTTTCAGCCGTTGGGCATGCACTGTCTGACTCAACTCGAGCCTTCAGTCCATATAAATCGTTTCAGTCTGGATAGATGGAAATAAGAAAAAGAAGAAGAAAGGGAAAGGGGGTGGGGGCAGTCCTCTCGAGCCACAGGATAAGTTTCCATGGGCTCTTAAGAGCAAGCAAGGTTAGAAAGCCACTCTGCTAATCCCAACATCCTTCCACCGCCATGGCTTAGTAACTTTAAGTTATACAAATTTGAATGGAGACGATAATGATGTAGTGATTAAGTAGCACATCTCAAATATAGTTCCAGGGTTTAATTCTGCTATAGGACATTTATTATGTTAAATTTTGTAACGTTTTTTTTGTTAAGATAATACAGTTTTTTTCGGTAATCTTATGAATATTAGGTATAAAGTGATATTAGAAATAAATATGTTAATATTACATCGGTTAATCAACGATGAGTAAATGTGGTTGATGAGTCGTAACAAATACGAAACAGCTGTTCCGGATTTTATAGATATATATATCTACAGATAAAATAATCACAACAAAATCCGAAAAAAATACATTATCTTAAAGAAAAAAAAAGGGAAATATAATTAAACAAAAATAAGAAAAAGAAAAAAGTGGAATTAAAATAAAGCTAAGTAGACAGGTTGATCCCTCTAGGGCCCACGTTCATGGGGTGCTGTGGGTAAGGCTCCCAACATTTCAATTCCCGTGGACTGAGATGGGATCGGGTGATCAAAGTAAGGCCCCAACCTAAATCCCCGGAAATAAACCCAGTACTCATTGTACAGAAAGCTGTGTGGACCCTAGGAGAAGAATTAAGCACGAAAAAATCCGCCTTCACTAGTCTTCAAAAATCCAGTGAAGTACCTTACTACTCGACTGACGAATTTAAAATAAAGAAATAAAATTAATTGTTGCTTAGCATAATTAAATCCAGGGTCCTGATTCGGATATATAAACATTTCGCCACATCAACACTTTCTTTGAATTCGACCAACAGGAAGTTATTAAGCTAGTTCTTCAAAATCAATAAAAACAATGTCAAATATCTCGAAATCAGAGTGTTGATTCGTATAGCTACACAAGTTTTCGAAATACTCCATGTGTACTTTCATCTCTTATATCATCCCCTTATGATATGAGGGGAATACTAACTACCTTCTTTTCAGTTAAAAAAATTATTTTCATAATATTAAAACTACAGTAGAACCTCATTATAACGGATCCTACTATAACGGACGTCGCTTACAACGGACAGTTTTAAAAAAATTGTAATAATAATAAAGGATGCTAATTTTTATCTGACGAGTTTTACATTTCCAAGCAAGCGATTAAACATCAATCGAACAAACCCAGTAGAAAATAAATTATTTTTTTTCAAACCAATGAATGTAAGAATCAACGCGAACGAGGACCTTCACGTTCTAAAGATTAATGCAGTGTATACGTACACATCTTTTTCAATTCAACCTATTATGTTGAAGGCTGTTTTTTTTATTTGATATATAATAAACACTTTTTATAGCTAACTATTGTACTTTCATTGATGTACACCCTGCTGCATTACATCCCTGTAAGAATTATTTGTTATAAACCGGACTTTCATTAAAACGGAAAACCTTCAGTCCCTATTAGTCCGTTATAATGAGGTTCTACTGTATTTACATTCAAAGAAAGAATATTTCAAAGGAATCGAAATTTAAATAAGATATTTAATTAGCTTTGAAGCATTTTCTTAGGAATAAAATAACAAATGACTTATTAATATCTTTACAGAATATCCAATAGAAGATGTAAACTTCGAACTTTCAAAAACAAATTTTTCGGAGCGGTTACAAAGCGATCTCACTCCACAAGAATATACCATCGAAAAAATTTCGTTTTCTGTGTGTGACAATGTTAAAATGTATTATTCAGGTATTGTATGTGTCAAAAAAAAATTATTAGTTACAAAAATATATTTTATCAAATCACATAATGGTTGCAAATTTCCACATGGCTACAAATTTTTAATATTGCTTCGTTCCTTTTAAAGGAGAAATATTGTAATCTGCATTTCTGTAATTTAAATGTTATCGGAAATTGAGGAAACTCATAGGATATTAGCGTTTTATAAATGAGAACAAACCGCTAAAACTCCGAAGGCCTAATAAATAAATTCTAATTCTACTTTTCCAGCTGTTTAGCAACTTAGCTTTAAATTCTGAAATTTATCCATTAAAGGAAAGATTTTGGAAAATATTTAAATTAAAACAAACAACTTCTTATTTGGGCTTTGTCATCATTATAGTTTAGCCATTGTTCAACTATAAAATATCCTTAAATCTAAATTACTCTTGGTTACTTATCAAAATAGAATTCTGTTATAAGATGATCTTCAAAAATTCAAATTTTTTCTTAGTTAAATAATTTTTGCTACTCCAGGAACTCAATTCCATTACATTTTTAATATTTCCTCACTTTTCTCAATTTCCAGTAAGGCGGACTGAGAGTTCCAAATTTCAATTCAAGTCAAAACTTTCCTTATCAGTTTCAGCTAAGGAATTACATAAGACAACTAACTTGTAATTCGATTCTAAATTTACCTTCAGCAATTAAGATTTTTTAGTTGAAAATTCTTAGCCCTATTTTTATTTTTACTTTTGTTTTACTTTTACTTTTTACTTACTTGTTTTACTTTTGTTGAAATATTATATTTGTTAAAATTAATTCTAAAAGCTTGTTATAAAGAATTAATGTATTTTCTTGCAAAGTATGTAAGTTAAGATTAGAAGAGGTCCTGCAGTCTATACTATATACGACTCAATCCAATAAACAATGAAAATATCACACAACATAAACTAAGCTTGTTTAAAAAAATAGACTTTTATTTCTGACTTCTTATTTGCTACATATCTATTCATTAATCCTGAACATTTGTATGTTCAATCTTGATCGATTAAGTCAGTTTTTATTTTCTTGGATGTATCGGTATGACGATTTATTCCCCACGCTTAATGTAATTTTCAAAAGTTGACTTTCTTTTAAAGCCTTTAAAGTCTTTGATAAATATTAATATTAACTTGTTTCCTTCCAATCAAGATTAGCGATTAAAATTAGGATTACTGCCTTATATCTTTTGATTTAGATCACTACTTGTTCTTGGTTTCTCGTAATGTGTATCATGCATCATGTCTATCATGCATCCCTTTCATGTTCTTGTAAACAAATGAAAATGATTTACTTAGGCATCTACAGGTTGCTTGTAGATAACACAATACACAATCCTTGATCCATAGAAATAATGTATTCTAATCCTCATATGAACTTCACTTTATTTCCAAGATGGCGATTGACGTTCCATTTGCGTTAGGCACACATCACATGCAAAAACTCTTCCGATTACCTATCAATGAAAAAACTTAAAGAGCATTAGGTCATATTCTTCCATAAAGTAATCTGTCTTATTTCAATCATGACGTTGAATTGAATAATACGTATCCTTTATTGAATTCTTACGAACACAAGTTTTTTTTTTCATCCCACGATTTGCCATGAATCCATCGTGGTCCACCATCGTGTTATTACTCCCTTGGCCAACTTATTATCACTAAGCAACAGCCACAACAACCGCCTAACAATCTTTTTGCAAAATCCTAACGAAACAATTGCATCATTTCTTTTCCAACACTTCAATACTGCATGTGTTTATTATTTCACTACTGGTCCGTGACGGTGGCCACACCATTATCTTAACAACAAATAAAAACAATATCGTTGCGCATCATTATTCGCTATAGTAGTTCACTTACTTTCCTTTTAATCACTGCTTATATCAAATTATATAAATCAGGATAACACACTAGTTAGTTACTGTTCGTTTTTGTTTACGAGAGCATCCAACGCTTTTGCGCATGCGTCAGGCCTCCTTCGATTTCATCGAAATAGGGGATATTTACTTTTTATTAGTGTTAGTTTACTAGTAGCTGCGTTCTACTTGCGCTTTTCAGGAAAGAATTATGGAAAAAATAAATACTATTGCAAAAATGCTCCTCCTTTATTTTTTCTTAAAAGCGGAGATGTCCAAAAGAATTTCTTAGGAAAGTGACCATCTCAGCGTATCACCCCTCTGCGGAATGGTCACCCAGTCGTGGGTCTGCTTTTTTAAAACGAACAGTAATATTGCATTATTTAACAATTATTCTTAAAACTGTACAACTTTCATATCCTCCTGTTTCTTTACTTCTATTTTCCTGGCTGTAAAAGTCTCAAGCTATTCGATCAAACTTTTTCACTGAATTCTGAATTTCTTTACTTTTTCCTCATATGTTCCTCAATTTTACAAAACCTTTTTGTTAATTCTAATGTAAAAACAAATATCGTTCATTATAATCATTATGTAATGCCTGATGTACATTGATGTATTCAGGCAATAACCATTTTTTGTATGTTTTATTTGAAGTTCTCTGTTTAAAATACTTTTTTTGTTGTTCTGTAGAACATTCTTGTGTGGCCTTGCATTTTTATCTGAAGAGGCAAGTGAAATTTCATCTCATTGTTACGTACATCCCAAGCCTGTTTCTGGTGATGCTGAGTTGGATTAGCTTTTGGTTAGATCCAACAGCAGCTGCACCTCGTGTTGCTCTTGGCGTCACTACGATGCTAGCTCTAATCACTCAGTTCATTAGCACTCAGCGTGATTTACCATCTGTACCTTATGTGAAAGCTTTGGATGTTTGGATGTTCGGATGTATTGCAACAGTTTTTATGTCACTTGTAGAATTTGCTATCTCCAACTTCCTTAACCAAACAAATAGCAATTCAGTCTTCCCTAAATCAGGAATATTGACTGTGAAAGAAATTAATCAGGTAAGATAATTGAATCATGCTATTACCACGATTTCGTATAAAGGAATTCAAATTTAGTGGCTATTTAAAACTAAATAAAATAATAAAAGTGCGTAGTTTATAAATTAATAATCAGTAAGCAATATAATAATTATTAATTTTATTAACAATTTTTTGTATATTATATAATCTATATATAAATATATATATAAAAGAAAAAGTTTATTTGTTCTCTATAAACTCCTAGGCGATTTGACCAAACTGGAACAACCTTTGCTTTGATTCTAATTTTTCTTTAGAATCCTGGGGAAAAAACAGGCACAATGAAACCCGGACACATCTTCCCCTTCCCCTCATAATCCGCTTGACAGTTTTATAATTTTCAAGTATTGCATATTAACTCACTTCTTTCTCCGCAGTTGAAGTGTTGGTGTGGTACAGCTATTAAACTCTGTCTTTTAAAGGTATTGTTGCTAGATTAAAATATGGTTGAAGGCAAGACATTTTTTTTTTTTGCATTTCATTTCTTTCTTTTTTTTTCCCCTTTTTTTTCCTGTTTTTTTTTTTTTTACTCTCCTTCATGTGTTATAATGAATTTTCTTTTTTTTTTATTATTTAGAAACGAATAATATTCTTCTTAACTTTTGTTTTTCCGAATCCTGACTAAGAGGTGTAAATAGGAGTCCAAACTTTCTTGAATGTTACTTTGCACCCACTTTCGTTGGAAACACGAAATTTCACATGAATGTTCTTTGTGAATATTTAAAGCATACGTATTCGACGAATATGATGTCGCATCCTAAGGGATGTAACTGGAGGAGGGATAGGGGCAAACCTTTTGAAGTGTAATTTACGGTTTTCAGGTTACAAGTTCAGAATTTAATATTACGTGATTTTTTTTACCAACTGGTGAAGGTTTGAAGTGATAGGGGAGATTGAAGAAGGATAGAAAGATATAAGAAGTCTTGCATTCAAAGAACTCGATACTAATTTGATATCTAGGGCTTATCGAGTTACAAAGGAATATAAGATTAATTTGTAACTATCATGTGACCAACTAGAAAAGTTTCAAAGTTATCACACAATTAGAAGTTCATGCATCCTGAACATGAGGACAACTCTTTTTTGTTACCCGAAGCATGGTATTTCTGCTAGTAAAATTATATAACAATAAATATTTACAAATTAAACAAAATGTGTTGCTGAAAGTACAGAGATTTCGATCTACATACACGAAGGACTTCCAATTGATACGTTCTGAACAATAGGACGAGAAAGGCCTCTATCTTTCTTTCAACTATGTGGGAAATACCCCGGTGTCTCGTAAATAGTAATTTCGCCCACAGTCACATTAAGACTACGGAAAAAACCAATGATGTTAAACATCCCTAAGTTAGAGTAGCATTGGAATTAAAATTTAAAAAATAAATACATTTTAAAACATATTTTTATTCACTGATCTTAAAAAAAAGTATTCATTGATTCTAATTATCCATGAGAAACAATCGAATAAAGTAAAAATTAGCATCTGAATACTAATACAATTTGCCGTATGTATATATCAATACTTGCGAAAAAAAATTTCTTCTACGTTATAATGTTCTTTTAATAATTGCGGCATGATACATTACCAAGCACATTTCCTAGGATTACGATCAAAATTCTACACTTCTTTTACGAATAAAAGTATATAAGAATATCTCAAATAAACATTAATAAATACAATGTTAAACATGGGCGGTCTGGCATCATTGGGGCCCTTCGGCTGGAAACGAGTTTGGGGCTCTTTAGGCTTTACTTACCGGGGGGGGGGGGGGTGTTAGGGAATGAATTATAGGTTATTTTTATTACTACACAATAATATTTTTATTATTTTATTTTTATTACTATGCAATATTGTCAATAATATTGTCATTATTTGCATTATTTATAAAATTTCTGTGTACAATGTATTAATATACAAAAATATTTATAAATAATGCAAATAATGACAAACTTTCAGGTGCATTCCATATATCTTATTCAAAATTATCGAAAGTGATCAGATGAATAACAACTATTTATAAGTTTTACTATACCGTAGCCTACCAAAAGAAAACAGAATTACACTAAGGCAATAACTTTTTCCTTAATTCTTCACTAGTATTAGCTACTTTATCTAAGATTAGATCATTATCTACACCAGGCCTACCCCCTGTCTCCCCCTGATAAGTATCAGATAATCCAAGAAGAATCGATTCCAAGCGGTTATGGCAAAAAGTGATATTTTATTCCTTTTTGAATGAACTCTTATTTGATAGCGCACGAACAATATAGTGTTGCTGACTGCGAGGACCAAGGTCTTCGGTTCGAATCCCTTGCAAGGCGAAAAAAAAATATAATTTTGTAATCTGACTTCCTCAGCAAGGGAAACTAATAATTAGCAATTGCGGCGGACAGACAAATAAATAAAAAATTTTAGTAATGTAGAATGAAAACAAATCTCGTTCCACATTCATTGGAATCAAGTTGGACAATGTTTCTTGAATCATTGATCTAAGTCTAATTTTTACCTTACCAAAATATCCTTTCACATGTTACTTGCGTACATTGAAGGGTAACAACAAACTTATATACTGTGTGTAGGTTAATAAAAAACCCAGATTGAGATAATTCATAAATAATAGGGAAAGCATTTGAAGCATTGTCTATTTTCGGTGAAGTGGACAAAATTTTCTTCTTCTTCAGAGTCAATATGATTATTTTCACTGTCTTCTTGACTAGGCATGTCAAGAAGATTCCACTTTTTATCATATTCCACTTTTTCACTCTTGCATCTTGTTAAATTCTCGTATTGATCTGCAAACTGTAAGCTCTATTAGTAAAAGACTTTTCTCAACTTTACAGTTTGGGAATGGTAAATAGTATGTCGGGAGGAAAAGTATCTACGTTTGTTATTTCACGAAACTTTTTGGGGTCTAGCCAAGAGTAATTTTTTAAAATGTCTTTGTTAGGTACGAATCTTTCTTCAATACTTGTTTTGGCACAGACGTCTTGCCGACCAAATATTTAAGTAAATTATTGAAATGTTGAACTCACTTTTCCCGGTTTCTGGGGTTTAAGATCGCCTGTCCGTATTTATACGATAAGCACATTGATTTTGTATCCCTCGGCTTCATGGGTTTAAGATCGCCCGTATTAATTACTATCTACCTACACTAATGTGCAAAACTTGAGCAACAACGTCATGTTTCAGCATACAGCCATGAAATTGGAGAAAAGGATGTTTTGCGTTCCATACAATGAAATGCCAACTCAGTAGAAAGGTGATGCATATGCAGATATCAGGAGCATGACGTCAGAGGTGGCATGAAGGAACGCAAAACACGTGGAGGCTGCACGCAGAGTGCAAGGCAACTTCAAACGAAGGAGGAAAGACGCATCTCTAGACATTCGCTGCAAGTGAAAGTGCGAGCGTATGTCAATATGGCTAACCATCAGAACGCCTTTATACGTGGTAGAATGATCGGCAAGCTTGAGGAGGGGCATAGTTTGAAGAAGTTGCCCAAGAGTTCGAAATTGACAAAAGTGTTGTTTCACGAGCATGGAAATCCTCCAAAGGACAAGTACAGCTGTAAGAAAGGTTGGTGGTGGTTGGTCAAGGAAAACAACGGCTAGTGATGGCCGATATATCATCCGCAGGCGAAAAGAGACCGAAACCAGACAACGGGTGACATTGCTCAACAGCTGCATACGGCAACCGGGCGACAGGTATCCCGGTTTACTGCGGCCAGACGACTTCATAAGGTGGTCTATTCGCACGCCGATCTGAATGTTGCATACCCTTGACAGCAGCCCATCGGCGGCACCGTTTACAATGGTATAATGAACAAAAAGACTGGACATCTCTTCAATGGAGGCACGTTCTTTTTACCGATGAGAGTCGTTTGAGTCACACAAACGATTCTCGGTGACAGTTGATTTGGAGGTAAGAACGCTTTCATCCCACTAAAATCAGGGAAAGAAACCGTTGGGATAGTCCTGGCATACTTGTGTCTGGAGGCATTATGATGAACGGAAGGACGGAGCTCCACATTTTCAACAGAGGTTCAGTTACCGGAGATCATACTGTGATGAAGTTATCCTCCCCCACGTGCATCTGTTCCGCGGTGCCATTGGTCCAGACTTTGTTTTTATGGACTATAATGCAAGGCCACACAGGACCCGTGCTGTGCAGGAGCTACTCGAAACTGAAGAGATCCGTCGAATGGATTGGCCAGCATTCTCCCCTGATTTAAATCCAATTGAACATGTGTGGGATGCTTTGGAGAAACGCCTGATTGTATGGTCATATCCTCCGGAAACCACCAGACAACGGACACAGATGCTCATCGAGGAATGGGCACTCTTACTTCAAGAACTGTTGGATGATCTGGTGTTGAGTATGGACATACGATGCCATGCAACCGTTGCAGTTATAGGAGGTCATATCCCTTACTAAGGGACGTTGGGTTGTTGTTCTCCCTCTTGGCCAGATAGTGTTTCTGCCTTTTTCTGCTTCGTTCCATACTGTATGCATCCTGTTCATTTCTGTTACTATGCATTATTCATCCTTTCAGTACTATCTTGTGCCTCTGTAGTATGAATTTCATGTCTCCCATGCGGAAGTTTGTGTGGAATTGCAACAAATTCAGGAATGTTGCTTAAGTTTTCCACACTAGTGTATATATTAATTCTCTCACAAAGTTTATTCTTATAGAGCTTCAGTCAGTTATGTTGATTTTGGGACCCTGTGTTACGGACTTTCTTTTTCCTTATTTTATTTTTCTTCCCCTACTTTCTATGACGCAATTCTGTGTGGTTAGTCACTTACTTGAGGCGAAGTGACCTTTGCCTTGTTTACTTCTCCGCTACTGTCCGCCATTTTTTTTTTATCTCTTCCCTCTGTTTTATTACTGATCTTGAAATGGCAAGTTTTCCACATTAAAACTTTTTATTTATCATTTTTTTTTATATATTCTTGCATCCTACCACCTTATGTAACCTTTATAATTGTTATCTATTAATGATGATATAGATTATTATATGTAATTTTTGCTTTTATTTGGAACAAAATTTGGGCTGCTGAAAAGGTGTGGCCATTTTGTTTATATATGGGGTTTATAGTGATGTAATCTGAAGTTTCAAGTCACTCCTTATTTCTTGGAAGGCAATTGGTAGAACGTTGTTTACGTCATCATGTCTATAAAGTGCATTCTTGAAACTCCTGCGTCAGTCTTGCCGAGGAGTATCGGAGGACAAGGACGTGTTTCCTTTAGCCGGAGTGGAGTGACAATTTTGGCTAAAGCAATTTAGTTTGGTCTGATTCTCCCTATGCCCAGTTAATGGTGAGACTAGTATTTCATCGTATGGTGCGCATATCTCTGGATACATTGAGATTTATTCTTCTTGGATATCTGTCAACATAACGACGACTTCTTGGATATCTGTCAGATATTAAGAAAAGTCGCACGCCCCCATAAATAGCTCTGGATACATTGAGCAGCCATTAGTAGTAAGAAACGTTCACGAGAAAAAAAAAAAAAAAAGAATGTGCTGTGTTTCTTTGTGTTTATGTGGATACCTTGACATGAACAATTTAGTGACCATTGTCGGAGCTATCTTATACTTTGTGCCGGTGTAAACAAGACAGATCACCGAAATTGTGAGTAACATTTTCCTTTAGAAAGTTAAATCAGGAAGTGAACTCTTCAGACTCTATCTCTAGCTCGAAAGTCTATTTCATTAACAATTTTCGACCAGACTCTGCTTACAAAGTGACTCAAATTACTTGCGAGATTATATCTTAAGTTTATACCTTGTTAAATCGCATTAATAAGGTTATTGTGAATTTATATTTGATATTTACCAACTTTTGAACTAATTTTTTTTTATTTGTAATTTTTGGAATTGCCTAATTTATGAACAAAGTTTTGTGTGTTATCGTTATATATGTATTTTTATATTGATATGTAATTTCTATTGCTTGGGTTTTAATTTGTTGTGTGTGATTATATAATATATTAAGCTCATTTCAAATACATTTTGTTGTTTGATATACCTGAGTTGTTTATCATTTCTTTAATTCTATTTGACATTTTATATTCAACTGATTTTGGCTGTGGAATTAAATTGGGCCCAGCGGTTCCATAAGCTAAGTTTTATTTTCATCACCTATCTTTATGGGTGTAGGCTTCCGATTGCATTTATTATTTCTCTATTTTGCGTATCATCTCTGAGATACAGGGTGATCTGTAACACCTGACAGCAAAATTTAAATTTTTTTCTTTATGTCCGGCAGTAATATACGAGGTGCATTCAAGTTATAACACCTCCGAATTTTTTTCTCAGCACTGGAAACAGATAGAAACATGCGGTTTGTTTTAAAATATGCGGGCACTTTTTGTCATTGCGAGATAGAGATGGCAGCGCCGTACGGCACACAGAACTCTAGCGGCAGCGGCGAGAGTGAGCGACTGTTTGTGATACTTAAAATGGCGACGTTTTCATGACAAGATCAGCGTTTTATCATTCGTTTTCTCCATTTGCGTGGTGTGACACCGATTGAAATTTACCTCCAGATGAGTGAGACATATTGTGAAAGTGTTATGGATGTGTTTAATGTGCGTGCCTGGGTGCGACAGTTCAAAGTAGGCAGAACATTGTGTGACAACAAACCCCGACAACCGCGGCCTCGCACAAGCCGGTCTGGTGACATGATCGAGCGAGTGGAGAAAGTTGTTCTGGAGGATCGTCGAATGAGTGTGGAACAGATCGCCTCCGAAGTTGACATTTCCGTGGGATCTACGCACACAATCCTGCATGACGTCCTGAAAATGCGGAAAGTGTCGTCCAGGTGGGTGCCACGAATGCTGACGGACGACCACAAGGCTGCGCGCGTGGCATGTTGCCAGGCAATATTGACGCGTGATGATGGCATGAATGGGACTTTCTTTTCATCGATTGTGACAATGGATGAGACATGGATGCCTCTTTTCAATCCTGAAACGAAGCGCCAGTCTGCTCAATGGAAGCACACAGCTTCACCGCCACCGAAGAAATTTCGAGGTAACCGCCAGTGCTGAAAAAAATGATGGTGGCCATGTTCTGGAACAGCGATGGAATAATCCTAACTCATTGCGTTCCAAAGGGCACTACGGTGACAGGTGCATCCTACGAAGATGTTTTGAAGAAGCAGCTCCTTCCAGCATTGCGTGCAAAACGGCCGGAAAAAGGCTGCACGTGTGCTGTTTCACCAAGACAACGCACCAGCGCATCGGGCGAATGTGACGCAGCAGTTTCTTCGTGATAACAACTTTGAAGTGATATCTCATGCTCCCTACTCACCTGACCTAGCTCCTAGCGACTTTTAGCTGTTTCCAACGATGAAAGACACTCTCCGTGGCTGCACATTCCCTAGCCGTGCCGCTCTTGCATCGGCGATTTTCCAGTGGTCAAAACAGACTCCTAAAGAAGCGTTCTCTACGGCCATGGAATCATGGCGTCGACGTTGTGAAAAATGTGTACGGCTGCAGGGAGATTACATCGAGAAGTGACACAGGTTTCACAGTTCTCGTGTGATTCGTTAGTGATTAAAAAATTTGGAGGTGTTATAACTTGAATGCACCTCGTATAAATTCCAGTTAAGGGCCCCATCATAGTGCTTAGTAATGAAGGCTAAGTTGGGGCCCTAACAGTGGAATTTTTATGAGGAGCGTAGCAATGCAAATGCAGAAGCCAGATTAACTTTACTTTACAACGGACTGTACTAATTACGCTTAGTACTGTCTGGTAGAAGCCCCTCCCGCCCATTAGCTGACGAGCAAGTCAGTTAACGTGAGACGCGCTTCTAAGCGAACTTCTAGTGTTCTTAATATTAATGAGTAATTGTAAACACAGTTCCCGATATAAGAACATGAATAATCAGAAGTTACAAATAAAGATCAATCTGGCTAAACAATAGCGTATTCCTCGGATGTTCTCGATGTTTGTAACTTTCGAGTGTGAAAATACTAATTTTACTTTCACTCATCTTCCAGTGCCCCGTCGGGAGCCCTCCTTGGGCTGGGGGCCGGACCGCCCCTGGTGTTAAACTTCGACACCTTTGCAGTCTACGCGGTATAAGTTAGGTCGTTTGTCTGCCTGCACATATAATATGTACGGAGTCTATGCCATTACATTTAACTACAGCAATAATGTTGACGTTGAAACAAAAGTCCTTTCTTGTTGAATATTATTTCATTCACATGGTGTTGGTAAAGTAAATGGTCCAAGCTACGATATGCTTGTAGTTTGTTCGTTTGTTTGTTCGTTTGTTCCATACGTGTGTCCCAAAATAAGAGTTTCATCTTTTCCTTATTCCATAAGTTCTGACGAGCTGGGAGTGTTTTACTACATTCGTTGAGAGCATGAATATTGAAAAATTAAGAATCACGGGTCCATGCTAGAGCATGTGTTACAATCTACGAAATGTAGTCCAAACAGCGGTAAAACTTGGGATATTGAACATTTTCATTACATTGAATCATTGATGAGCTGGCCGCCTTTTCATTCGATGGGTCAGTGTTTAAGAGCAATGGATTACACGCGTGCTTGGTGCAAACACTGATCACGGTGCCATCCAATATCAAAAAACATTTGATAAAATATCATCATTAAAAAGGATTTTTAAAGATTTGGTTAATAAATAATGTTAATCCTATGGTGAAAAAAATGATAGAATAAAATACATATTGTAGAAGAAAAAAAATATTTTCATTTATTATTAATTTCTTTTACTAATTATTATTCTTTTATGTATAAAGTATGAATATGTATTATACTCTTTGTTTCCATCAAAACAGTGATGAATCAGTATATTTATTTTTGAATATATAATTTTGAATGTTATTCTATTTTTTGTTTAACTAATGTATCGAACCTGTTGATGAGATTGTTTTAATTCAATCCTAACAGGACGAAAAAGAATTAAATAAAAAAAATATTATTATTATTATGAAAAAGTTTCAAACCATGGGTTTCCCCAGCTAAGACAGTATGGCGGGTCAAGGACCAAAGCACATATTGCCAAGTGTAAAAGAAAAAATAAGTTTGGAAGAATAGTTAGGGATGGGTGCTTGTGTCCATAAAATTCCTAACTATGCGTATTGTGCTATTATTATTATTATTATTATTATTATTTTTATGTTTCAAACCTTGGGTTTCCCCAGCAAAGCCAATATGGCGGGTCAAGGACCAAAGCACATACTGCCAAGTGTAAAGACGTGTGCAAGAATGATTGGGGATGTGTGGTTGTGTCCATAATTTTTCTAACTATGCGTGTAGTGTTTATTATTATTATTATTATTATTATTATTATTATCAGAAGAAATTGGATTGCTTAGACAATTTAAAGAAATTGGACAATCTAGATAAACTAATGAAGGATATCTCAGAAATAAAAGACTCATTGGACTTCTTATCTAAAAATTATGATGTTATTCTAAACAAAATTCAGAGTGTTATTGAAACAAACAAAACACAGAATAAAATAATTTCTGACTTAAAACAAGAGCTAAAAGAAAGTAATGATAAAATAAGGTATCTTGAAAAGCAAACAGAAAATTTAGAAAAGTATTCAAGAAGAAATAACATAGAAATTTTGAATGTAAAGACTGCTACACACGATCAAGTATGCATGACAAGTATGCAGTTTTATCACGCTTGTCATGCATACTTGATCGTGTGTAGCGGAAATTTCGTACTTGATGGAGCTCCAGTATGCAGTCTGAAGATTCAGATTGCATACTTGAAGCCACGGCTTGCGCATGCGCTTTGCAAAAAAAAAAACATTTGTGACCCAGCTGTCGACCGAGACACATCTCTCCGTAGTTTCTTTCCAACATGGCTAGTGATCTGCGGAAAGGACACAGAAGTATTGGAAGAATTCATTCGAGTTTACCAAAGTAATCCTTGTCTGTGGCGGATTAAATCTAAAGATTATCATGATAATAGGCTAAGAAAGAAACAGTATATAATATATTATAAAGAATATATAAAAACATTGATCCAAACGTCGACCGGGATATCACTGTGAAGAAAATAAATAAATAAATAAATAGAGATACATCATTGAAAGAATTGAATATTTCAAACATTTCTTAACCAATTCTGATACTATATGGATCTGTAATTATATTTCTTTGTTATAGTTGTTTTTAATTTTTTAATAAGTTACTATACATATGTCTTAATGAGCGATTTTTTTTTTGGAGTGATAAAAAATTCAAACAGGTTTCTTCGTTCACTCGCAGATAATTATGCCAATCATTCGGATATATTTCCAATTCACTTAGTAAGTTAGTGTGCGAATAGGTTTTATTTTCAATAAACATTCCATACAACACATCCCACGTTTCTTCTTTCGTTTTGTCCTTTTTGAAATAAGGACACACGCAGCCAAAGAGAACAAACCGTCGCGCGTCCGAGCTCCACATATTTCAAGGAAAAAATGATGCTTGTCAAGCATGCAGTACCGTGTGGTGGCGAGGGGGTTTTTGTGCATACTTGAGCACCAATTATACTTGTCATGCATACTTGTTCGTGTGTAGCAGCCTTTAAAGAGAATAGGGAAGAAAATCTGTATGAAATTGTGAGTAAAGTAGCAACATCAATAAATGTGCCATTTGAAAAACAAGATTTGAAAGCAATTCATCGAATGCCAACATACAACAAAAGAAAAACTAAACCAATAATTGTAAAGTTCAAAAATTTGCAGACAAAGAATGAATGGATGGAGAAAAAGAAGAGAAACAAAATTATAAGTAAAGATATTATCAGCAATGGGGATGATAATCTTATTTTCATAAATAACAAAAAATCAAAAATTTTTGTTGTGGAAGACAAAATTAAAAGCTAAAGAAAAATTGTATAAGTTTGTATGGATTAAGAATTGTACAATTTTGGTGAGAAAAGTTGAAACTTCGAATATAATAAAAATTTTTGAAATAGATGACTTAGAAAAACTGGTGTAAGGAAATGGATAATGATATACTGTACAATGATATTACAAAATATCTGTATTATAATGATACTTTTGAATTGGAAAATTTGGAGGAATGGAAAGATATATTTGATAATAGGGAATTTAAAGATAGTAATCTCAATATTATACATCTTAATAAAAGATCTGTTAGAAAAAATTGGGATTTGTTTGTTTGTAAAATTAATTCATTACAAGAATTAATTGATGTTATCATCTTGACAAAAGTAAATGTATTTGAAAATGAAGTAGAATTGTATAATATTAATTATTCGAATATGTATTATAAATTAAGAAAATGACCAAAAAGGTGGAGGAATTATTATTTATACTAAATTTAACATTAATGTTGAAAGAGTTCATATATTTCCAATTAATTTTGAAAATTTAAGTCTAATATTAAAAAAAGATATGCGGAAAACTAATATAAATATTTTTGCTATCTATAAATCTCCAAAACAAAAAATTAAGTTATTCATAAATGAAATGGAAGAACATTTTCAAATACATATGTTTTTTTGGAAATAATTGTGTGATAATTGGAGATATGAATATAGACTTATTAAAATTTAATGAAAGTAATAATGTAAAATTATATTTAGAAACTTTAGCTTATCAAGGATTTAAAAATTGTTTATATGGCATTACAAGATATGGAAAAACTTCTAAAAAAACTACAAAAACTAATATTGATCATATCTTTATGAATGATTTATATAGAAATTATGATAGTTTTCCTTCCTTTTATCGAATTTGGCCAACTAGGGACCACATAATTAGCTCAACCTGACAACGTCAGGGAGAGGCTAGTGAAATTCAAGAAAGGGGGGACGAGAATTATATCCCGTCCAGGATAACCCTGAGATAGTAAGTTCCAGGTGGGAAACGGACGAAAAATAGAAGAAGAAAGATACAGCCATGCCACCACCGAGATTCGAACCCGGGTACTGGCGCATCGGCCACAACGGCAGCCCGCCGGCTAAACCGCACGGCCACGCCAGCACGGCTTATGAAACTTTTATTATAAAAGAAAACATTTCAGATCACTTTTTAACATCTTTGAGTATAAATTTAGATAGCATATATAATATAAACAGTACCTATAAAAAATTAAAATACATAAGAAAAAAATATAAAAATATTGATTACTGTTTATTAGAAAAGAATTTATAGGGTTTATTAGAAAGAATTAATAATACAGAAATTGAAGATCCAAATGTTTTATATAATAATATATTAAGTGAATTTAATAAATCTAAAAGATGTATAACTTATTACACAAATGAAACAATAATTTCTAATTATTATTCAGGAGTTTCTTATAGTAAAAAACATTACTATCATTATGATAGACAGAATAAAGGTGATCGAATACAATAACTAAAGAATTAATTAAAGAAATAAAAATAAGAGAAAAATTAATGAAAAAATATAAAAATAATAAAAGTAATGAGCAATATTATAATAATTATAAGAATTTAAGAAATATACTAACATCTAAAATAATAAAAGCAAAAAATAATTACTATTATAACAATTTTAAAAATGATATAAATAACCCAAAAAATTGTTAGGAAAAAATAAATGCTATATTAGAAAGAAAAGAAGGTAATAAACATAAAATTAAAAAAGAAAATGAAATAAATAGGTTTGCACAGGAAAAGATGATAAAAACAAATTTAAAACACTTGCAGAAAAATTTTGTAATTATTATCATAAAATAAGTAATAATTTTAATATAAATTATAAAGATAATTTAATACAAGATTTAAATAATTCATATTTAATAAATACAATTTTAATTGATGTACCAAATGATGAAGAGATAATAAATATAATAAATGGGATGAAAAATAAAAAATCAATTGGACATGATCAAATATCTATTTCTGATATCAAAGAGAAAAAGGAAATTTTTGCTAAATTGATAGCATTAACGATACAATTAATTTTCAATAAAGAAATGTATCCAAATAATTTAAAAATATCAAAAATTGTTCCAATATTCAAAAATAATGCTTTTAATGATTGTAAAAATTATAGACCTAATGCTGTATCATCAATTATAAATAAAATAATAGAAAAATTTTTTACTAAAAAATTACAAGAATTTTTAAAAATATTTAATGTAATTAATGAAAATCAATATGCTTATCAACAAAATAAAAGTACAACTAAATTATTAGAAAAATTTTGTGGGCATATTAATAAAAATTTAAATAAAAATCATTTTATACTATTAATAACTATTGACTTGAGTAAAGCTTTTGATCTGATAGATCATAAATTGAAAAAATATGAAATAAGAGGTAAAATATTTAATATTATGGAAAATTATTTAGAAAATATAAAGATTTCTGTGCAAATAAATAAAATATTAAGTAAAAGGAAAACAATTAATATGCGAGTGCCGCAAGGATCCAATTTAGGGCCAATTTTATTTATAATTTTTTTAAATGATCTTTTTTATTTTTTAAAAGATTGTTATATATATGTATATGGTGATGATATAATAATATATACATCAGGTTTAAATTTGGAGATTGTGAATAAAACTTTACAGGATAATTTTAATATTTTGCAAAAATGGCTTCATGATAATAAACTTGTTCTTAATAATGAAAAAACAAAAGGAATATTAATAAAACCCAAAAAGAAAATTATAGATAAAAAAATTAAATTCATAATACATTCACATGATTGTTTACATGGAAATAGTACAAAATGTATTTCTTGTACTGAAGTTGATATAATAAATAATTTTAAATATTTAGGTGTAATTATAAATGATTTTTTTACATGGGATAAGTACATAAATATTCTATATAAAAAATAAATGTAACCATATACATATTTTATGGTTAAGTTCTTCCACTTAAGATAAAAAATTTAATTTATTTTGCAATTTTTGATTCTTTACTAAATTATGGAGTTAATATATGGGCAAATGTAGGAAATATACATTTGGAAAATTTAAAAAATTTGCAAACCAAAGTTTCAAAGTTGATATTTCCTAAAAACATTTGGAATAATATTAATAAAAGGAAAGAAATATTATTAAAATATAATATATTATATCCTAAACAAAAATTTATATATAATATAATAATAAAATTTTTTCTATAGTTTAGTTAAATTAAAAGATGAAAGTATAAAAGAAAATTATAATTTGAGAAATAAAAATAGAATAAAACTTGATTATCCTTATATCTATAATGAATATGGTATAAGAAATTAAATTATATAATTGAGAAAACCTTTAATGATATAAATTGGAATATATTTAAAGATTATAAAAGAATTTCAATTGTAAAAAATAAGGTAAAACGTTCGATATTAGATAATATCAATTAATAATTTGTTAATTTTATGTTTGTGCTAATATGTTTTTTTGCTAATATATTTGTTTCAATATGTTTGAGGATAAGTTGATTTTGTAAAATTTATAAAATTTATTTAAATATAATTTTTTTTTTATATAATTATTATGTATTATAATAAATAACAGCACCTGTTGATAGGAATTTGAATTCCTAACGGGACTGAAATGTAATTTAAAATAACTAAGAAATAAATAAGTAAATAAATAAATAAATAAATAAATAAATAAATAAATTATTCACGATTGGGTCCAAACAAAAGACAATTTCAGTAAATTATTTTTGAGTCGATAAAATTAATTGATTTAAATTATTGTAATAAAAAATCATTAATATTTATTAATGATTAATTTATATAATAATAATTAAAAAAATCATAGTTATTATTACATGCGTTAGTATTTTACTGTCTTATTACTTTATTATTATTATTATTATTTTCTTTTATAAAACATTATAATTTTCAATTTCCTAGTATTTTCCAAATTAGAAAACTATTATGTTGAAAGTTCTGAAAGATTTAAAAAAATAGTTTTGTAAAGGAACAAATGAATTATCTTTCGTATGGCTTCTTTGTAAAATTAAAAGAAGTCTATGATTTGGTTATGCTTACCTATTTTATTCTTCTCAATTCCGTGAAACCCTGCAAACCACAAATAAGTTATACAAAACTGCATTCTAAGGGATTTTATAGGGGATTCCTAGAGACTGAATTAAATTTTTAGGGATTAACTTTATTTCTTGCCTTCAACAGCGTAAAGTAAGAAAATTCCATAAGTTTAAATTCCGTAGAGATCCGGGATAATGGTTTACAGATTCTTCCAAACTCAAATTTCTAATATTTTTCATTATTTTGATTTATTTCAGTGAATTTTTTGATAATTCATATGTGTTATTTTACTTCAATAAATGTATTCATTATTAACTGTAATAGTTAACATTAACATTAATAATAGTATTTTATATTTTTTTAGTTCCCATTTATTTTTAATACAGAACTTATATGTTCTTTTTCATTTCGCATATATTTCAAAGAATGAGTTGTAAACTCTTAACAAATTTTAAATATTTTCAATCTGTAGAAACAGAACATACTTGCTGTGATTATTATTCATTGCTGCTTGCATGATACTGTATATTTTTAGCTTATCTTATTATTATCAGTGAGAAATCAACTGTTTTTGAATTTAAGAGTTCTTATATACTTGATTATATCTAATAATAATTTATTTGCTATTCGTGATTCATAGTAAATCTTTTACTCAATATCTAAAGAAAATGTACTGACTTTGAATTTTAAATTTTTAAATTTAAAAATAATACTCAAATGTAAAATTATTCAAAGATAATAAAATCTATTTTTATTATAAACTTCTAATAAATATGTAGAATTATTATTGGATTATCCAAAACTGAAAAATAAATAATTCTTAAACTTTAGAACTGTCACATATTATAAATCATCATTACTAACACCAATAAATGTATGAACTTGAAATACATTTGTTACAAATGCAAATTTTCGAGAAGATAAAAATAACGTCTTCTCTTATCAAGCATTCAAATAATTACAAGTTACAAATAACAATCTTTAGAAGCGAGCATGAGAAATAACATTAAGGAATTGTTATACTTTGATCAAACCTTATAATAATTTTTTTTTTTAAAAATCCAAAAATAAATGGAATTAACAATTTAATTCTTCAAAATCCACAGTGTTATGACAATGTAAACATATGTCTTTTACCAAATCATTAGCCATTCTTACTAAACTATGATTAGCTTCCACTCCATCATTTTTATTTAAATTCCTATCTTTCGTATTTCTGATACAGTTGCTTTCTATTATTTTCCTTGTTTTTGGATCCTTTTTGATTTTATTGTTTATAGAATGTTCTTTATTAATACAATGCTCGGCTACTTCTGAAGTAATAAATAAAGAAGCAGTAAAGAAGTTGACTGAAGATCAAATCTGTGGAACTAAAAATTTTATTTGGAAACTTCTGAAGAAGAGGAAAATCTAAACAAGTCTCTGAAAAGAAGGTTAAATCATGAAGACTATATTAGTGATGAATTGGAATCATAAAAAGTACACTGGAAATAAACGTAAAACAAGGAATAAGAAATAAAGAAGCTTAGGGTAAAGAAAATATTTTAAAAAAATTCTGATTATGTAATAAATCTAAGAAAAACAAAATTCAGCAGTAAAGAAATGGAATTTTTAGATAAAGGATTGGATTTGGTTTTTGTCAAGCAAGAAAATTTGAACTAAATAACGATAGCTAAATTAAATGAATTTTCGGAAAGTTTGGAACATCAGGATAAACAAAACTTTTTGAAAGAGATTAATAAACCTTTTAAACTTATCAATTACAAGAACCCCTTTACTAATATAAAAAACGAAGAGATTGAAATTTTAAATAAAATAGGAAGAAATAAAGACATTTACATTTCAACATCAGATAAAAGTAATCACTTTGTGATCATGGACAAAGAGGAATATCTTATTAAGTCAGATGAACTAGTGAATGATAAAGTACCGGGTGGTTATAATTAAAGTTCTCCACTTCTGCGCTGTCTGAAGACCGCATTGTTGCACAGATAGTAATGCAACTTTATAAGGTTTGTAGAGCAAGGGGAAGAGAATTCCAACGAAACAAAAATAATTCAAAAAGTTGCCATCAGATGAAAAAGTGGGTTTCTGTGAAAAGCGCAATGCGTCTGTGAACGACCAATCTGCAGAAATCACCATGCCATTGGAAAAGAAAAAACGTGCGCTCCTGGTGAAGCTTTATTTCCGGAACAGCAGCAAAAGTGTATCAGCACTGCGAGAATATCGTCGTTTGAAGGGATTGCGAACAGCACTCATGACGGCAAGGGGTTTACGAAAGATGATGCAGAAATTCGAAGAGATAGGGGAGTTAGGTGTGCTGCCCGGAAGAGGACGCCGCCCGATTGCGGAGGACGTTGTCCACGAAGTGGCAGTAGCAGTAGCTGACAGAACGTCAGTGGCCCGGTACTCAGCGACCAGTGCGTGAGCAGTAGCACGTGAATTAACGATTCCATGATCCACGGTGCGGAAGGTTTTGCGGTCCATTCTTCACTGGTACCCGTATAAGATCCAGATACTGCACCAGTTACAGCCGCAAAATCCACAAACACGGTCAGACTTCGTATTTCATTTCTTGGCTAAAATGGCTTTCGACGATGGGTGGCCCTGGAACATTCTGTGGACAGATGAGGCGCATTTTACGCTTGACGGCGCTTTGAACACGCAGAATTGTCGCGCGTGGGGCTCCTCAAACCACCATGTGATACATTCCCAGCCGTTGCATTTCCAGTACGTGACTGCATGGTGTGGATTCACCGCGGATTTCATTCTGTGTCAATATTTTTTTGAGGAGATGACACCTGTAGGTCCTGTCCGGTGCACTGTTAGAAGTGCACATTACTATCAACTCTTGTCACGGCATGTGGTTCCAGCCTTGCAAGAACGCGGGTGTTTAGAGACAACAGTTTTCATTCAAGATGATGCAGCACCGCATATTGGTCGCCCAGTAAAGGAATGTCTTCGTGCTCGCTTCGGCGATGATCGTGTTCTGTTGAGACACTTTCCAGAGGCTTGGCCTGCCTGTTCACCAGACCCTAATCCTTGTGATTTCTAGCTGTGGGGAATCCTGAAAGATCGTGTTTATGAGGGATGCGTACGGTCCTCGCCTGAACTGAAAGCATTATATTATTTGTCATGTTGCAGCCATTTCACGAGACACAATGTCGTGCGCTTCCAGCATGTCATCCACTTGACGGTGGGCATATTGAACAGTCACTCTAAAAGCATTAAAATATTGCATTCCCATCGTCTGTTTATGATCTTACAGCGCCACTTTTTCACCTGGTAGCAACTTTTTGAAGCAACTTTTTGAAGTAATTTTTTTTCGTTGGAACTAGTCGGCTACCCATGCTTCGCTCCGGAAGCCTCGCTTATGCAACGGAAAACAACTTTTTATTTATTAAAAAAACACACACACACACACACACAAATAACATCAAGGAAACTAAAACTAAAATTTTTTAAAAGTTTTTTTTTAAATTTAATTTTTGATGTCTATATTCTCTCAATCCACGACTGCCTTTAGAACCAGCGTGTGAATCATATATATAAGATATGTTTTTATTTTTTATAGAGATCAGAATGCAGTCCTCGTGGTCTAATGGCTAAGACGTCTAACTTCGGAGCAGAAGGCTGCATGTTCCATTCCCGTAGCGAACTTGTAGAAATTATTTCTATTTTCACAAATTACAACAATTAATTGCACCAGACAGACTGAGAAATAAAAGATTTTAGTAATAAAGATATACTTTTCAGTGGTTTTTGAGTTACAAATAGTATTGGTTTTTAAGTTACAAATAGTGATTTTTCAGCATTCTACCTAATAGAAATAGTGCTTCTTTCTTTCTTGACTCTTTTTTTATTCAAACATCTCCCATGTACACGTGCTTGTTTTTCAATATCACATAGAATTTGATGAAGTAAGAATATTATATTTAAAATATTCCAACATTTCGGCAATTATAGTTCTAATTGTCATTTTCGAATTACAAATAAATAGACGGATCGGAAATAAATAACAAAATCTCGAGATTCAAACAAAAAAAAAGTTGAATACATTCATTATTGATTAGGGGAAGGGGAAGGACACATATATCAAAAAACAATGTAAAGTGAGTAGTAGTCTCCTTGGCCTAATGGATAAGACGTCTGACTTCGGATCAGAAGGTTGTAGGTTCGATTCCTGTCGCGGACGTTTCATTGTCTTTTCTATTTTTGATTCACTGAGGAAATTGCGCCAGACAGACAGACAGAGAAATAAAAGATGTTAGTAATATAGATTCTCTTCTCCATGCTCTACATAGCTTATATACAAAGTTGCATTACTATCCGTTCAATAATGCGGTCTCCAGACAGCGCAGAAGTGGGGAACTTTAATTATAACCACCCGGTATATTATGTAGAACTGAACAAGGATCCTATCGTCACGTTGTATAATAAAGTAAAGAAGTTACAAAAAAATTTAATGGACAAAGATACGATAGATTTCCAACAAAAACAGAACTTATTGAAAGATGAACGTGAGGCCAACTAAATCGACACTTCAGTCACTCAACGAATCCCTGACAGGAAGAACGTTTTTAAGGATAGGGGCTAATTGTTTTTAATATTAACTTTTATTTTTAATTTGAGAAAGAAGTCTGCCCATAGAGACTCGAAACGTGCGTAATGATGGGAATTTTTAAATATTATTAGTTTTTTTATCCATTTAACAGGGGTTTATCTTAAAGTGTCGATTTAGTTGGCTTCACGTTGATATTATATCCCACACGTTAAAATACCTTCTTATTGAAAGATGCTTGTAAAACATCTAAGTTAGAGGGAAGGATAAAGACTCACAAAATACGATTTCGTAAACGTTCAGTTATTAACTTAACATGTTAACATGGATGACCTGTTCACAACTTAGCTAGATTTGTTAACGAAATTATCAGGAAATTAACACTGCCTAAAGAAAAAATTATTATTAAGAATTCTAAAGATCTGGTTTCGAAAATTCGAAAATTATTCCAGCTGACAATGGGAGTGCATCCATTATTTTAATTGCTTCGCAATATAAAGAAATGACCAACAAAGTTTTAAATTCAACTAACGGGATTTCTTTTTACTCTGACCATACTAAATCCTTTTTAAACCTTAATAGGAAGATTTTACGATCTCTTGACGCACAGGATTGTTTATCCCAGGAAAATGCCAAAAAGCTCAAGGATAGTTCTCTCGATATCCCAAAAATCAGATTTTTACCAAAGGTACATAAACCGGCCGATGACAACGATTGTTTCCCAGTAAGACATATAGTAAACTGTAACAACTCAGCTATTAAATGCTTATCAATCATTTATAACAAATTATTAGAAACTAACATAGTATCCAATTTTTCTGTAAAAAACAGTATATCCTTCAATGAAAAAAAAAATAACTAAACAAAATTCACTAAGTTTATTTTGGATTTTTGCTGGGAATCGGAGACGGCAACGTTTGGGGTTTCAACACCCTCTTCAGTCCCATCCCGCCCAGCATACCCAGCCCAGTGGAGAGGGACAATACACAAGACGGCTTATTTTGGATCGGACTGAAGAGAGTGTTGAAACCCGAAACGGTGCCGTCTCCGATTCCAAGCAAAAATCCAAAATAAGCTCAATTTTGTTTAGTTACTGTGCGATTTTTTTTTCCAGTCTTAATCTGGTACACAGGTTAATTTTGATTTAATTACTAACATTTTAATCCAATAAATTCCTACTAAGCTAAGCGAGTTGCTAGCGTGAATTTGTTTTTACCCTCTTTTATTCTTCATTTGATTTTGGTGTTTTTTGAAATGAGGGGTCATTGTCTTGTTCGTTTGTCCTTCTTGTGTATTGTCCCTCTTCACTGGACTGGGTATGGTGGGAGGAATCGGACTGAAGAGGGTGTTGATAAAACGGTGCTGTCTCCGATTCTCAGCAAAAATCCAAAATAAGCTCAGTGAATTTTGCTTAATTATTGTGCGATTTTTTTTTTCAGTGATGTCTTAATCTGGTATGCACGTTAATTTTGAATTGATAACAGTACATCATTCTATTGCGATCCCACTATTCAGGACGAGGTTTTTAATATCATTGACGTGATATACCCACGTATGAAGTTCAAAACTGAAAAAGAAAATGAGAACAACAACACTATTGTTTTTCTTGACGTTGAGATTGAAAGCCAGAACTCGGGCTTTCACGCATCGGTGTATCGAAAACCATCATCCCACAATGTCTCACTAAATTTTAATTCTTACGTGCCATTCTCATTCAAAATCAACAATATTAGGATGGCCATTAAACGCGCCTTTAACCTTTCAAGCAATCTCCGCAATTATATCACGAAATACAAAACATTAGAGAAACGTTTATTCTCAATGACTACCCTCCACCCTTCTTGGATAGACGCATTGCCCATTTTGTCGATCTTGTTATGAAAATGACAAACCAAATCCAAGATCTCCATGTAGATACATTTCGATTCCATTTCATCCTGACTTATTCCAAGCCATTAATAAGATTCTACGCCTTTATAATATTTCGCTCACTTCCCCCAGTAACAATAATTTAGCTAAAATACTCAATCAGAGCAACACCGCTATGCAAAGCATTGATCCCTTCGCACAAAAAGGAGTGGTCTATTCCATTTCCTGTTTACATAACCAATGCAAATACATAGGTGAATTAAGTTGCCGCCTTTCCCAGCATAAATATGCAATAAAAAATAAAGTCTACAATTATAACACCGCCAAGCATGTCCATACACACAAACACAGTATTAACTTCTCTCAGCCTAAAATAATCTACAAAGAAACCAATCATTTTATTCGAATATGTAAAGAAACCTTCCATATTCTTACAGATCCCTTATGTTATAATGATTGTTTATCAGTACAGAATATTCAATTATATGATTTTCGCAAAACAACGTAATTTTTCTAAATCCTCTCAACAGTAAAATGAAAAAAATCATCTCTTCCCTTTCCCCACACCTTTGTGTTTCATAAACCCTTCCAAAGTTTCCACCAACCACAGCCTTCTTAAGCAGCACTTGACGTTAATTTCACAACCATCGCTCACTTTCTGCTGAATAAAGCATAAGTTAAACTTTAGAATTATGCTTGATGAAGATTCTACTTTTTTAATGAATCGAATCTAGTCCTTTTTTAACTTTTTAGATGTATCATATTTAATTTTAATTGATGTGTCGGCATCCTTTTATTGTAATTAATCAACGCACGTTAAACAACAATTTATTTCTTTTTTGTTGTTTTTTTACTTTCTCCCACTTCAGTTTTTTATTTTTTTTATTCTTTAATTACTCCTATCAAAATGACATATAATTTTTTTTATTCTGGGAGGTCAAATCAGAGGACTACGCAAAGACTGACCTTGCGATTTACTTTAAAGTATATTGGAGGAGACATGTGACAGCTAGTGGACGCAGCAATGATGCCAAGAAGTTCCACATATTAATAACCAATAGCATGATTGAAGAGTTCACAATTACAGAAATTTCAAAACCAATTTGTGAAAACTAGGCTATTTTTGACTTAATAAAAATAAGGATCTAATTTCATTAGCCTGGTAATAATTATCAGACTGTCATTTAATAGAATAATTGCATACATTGATCAGTTGCCTGGTGAAAGCAATTTACAAGAATTGAGGAAATAGATCGATGAATAACAAAATGTCACTCGTCATTTTTTTTCTGAATTCAATTTAAGACGAGGCAATGTGTTATAGATTCAGAATAATAAACAGTTGTCAACGGAAACCAAAATAAACAGGAGCCATTTTAAATTGAATCATTAGTAAAGTAAAAAAGCTACAATGTCAGGTACGTAAATTCATTATTAGATATACTGAAATGATCTGTAATCTGTGTATTTAATATAAAGCCCTTTTCGCTATATTTTAACTTTTAATTTCTATGTTTCTAGCAACAAAAGTTTATGAATATCTTTAAAGAGGGTTTTCATTTCATTAATTTTTACTTAGCATATTTCAAATGCTACATATTAAGGCTTGAATACAATACTTCACAGTTTGCAAAAAAAAAATTTAATGAAGATATACTACAAATATTCAAATGATCTAACAAATATTTATATATTTGTTTTTGAGTTTAGTATTTACTTTAAAAAAAAATACAATTATATTCATGGCTTTCTATAGAATGTTTTTCTAACTTTGCCAAAATGTCTCATTGCTGTTAAAAATATATTTTAGAATTTAATTTTAGTTTTACTTCAAACTGCGTTCTCTGTCCGATTTCTAAAAATGAAAATTATAAATTAATTAAAAAAAACACTACATTTAGTCATGGATGGAGAATTCTTGAAGAAAAGAGATAAATAATTTTAACAAATTATTTGAGGTTTATCAATCTTAATTGAATTCAATATTATTATAAGTCCAATAATAACATAATTACTTATATTATATTAGTTATATTATATTGTTAAAATAATCCCCCTCAGACGTATCTTTCAATAAACGTATTTAAGTAGATATCTAATCTCTACTGATGAATGAGGAAAATTACTTATTTATTTATATAGTTATTTCTAACGTCCCACTGTTCTTATGATTGAGTTGATGGATATATATACGCTTCATATATTTTAATTTTTCTTTTTTTTTTCTTCATCTTGTTTTTTTTTTCTCTCTTTTAACTAACTTTTTTTTTCTTTTCTGTTTTCTTTTTTCTTCCATCTTATTTTTATTTCTTCTTTTCCTAATTTTGTTTTCTGTCTCCTTACTTAATGTATTTTTATTTATTATTTTTCTTTCATTTTCTGGCTTACTTTGGCGAAACCATTAGAAATTGTAAATAATATCACCTTTAATAATACATATATATTATATAAATTTTTAGTTAAAATTTGAATTAAACTTGCTATAAAAGGGTCAAGGGTTACAAGAGAATTTCGAAAAGCATTCCTGTCTGTATTTTTATATGTAATTTTTGTGTATGAGAAATGCATGTTCGTTAGATTTCTTATTTGTTTCTTCATTGAAGTTCAAATAAAATATAAATATAAACGCAAAAAATATAATATAAACGTAATATATTAATATAAAAAATTTAGTTTAGTTCATCAAATATAAGTGATCTAACTGATAATTTATATAAATACTCTTTTTTATTATTATTTTATAAACATTTTACTTCATTTTCTAATCGTTTACTAATGTATGCCAGAAAATCAATGAATAATAATAATCAAAAATACATAAATGTAAGGAAAAAGAAAACAAAGTTAGGAAAAGGAGAGAAAAAAAGAAGTAAAGAAAAATCAATGTAATTTATACGGAGCATTTCCTAACCCATCAACTCAAAGCCTATCAAGTGCTGATGTAAGCCATCGGGATATCGCCAATAACTATCAAATATTCGTTGCATTTCTAAACTTTAAGCTAATAGCGGAAATCCAATGAAAAAAATTGTCAAACATCTTGAAATCTTTTGAGAAATGGCCTCTAAATCTATATGTATTTCTGAAATAATTCACGTGTACTTTCAGATTATAAAAGGGCACTAAGATTTCAAACATAAAGGGATGTGTTCTCTCCTTGTTAGATATGACATATCGGTAAAATATCTGCTTAGTATAAACATAGGCTATTTAAAAAATTGTAAATAACCTACAAAAATAAATCCAGTAAAATATTGTAGATATTTTAAGTTAATAAATTGTTTTTTGTTACTTACTTATCCATTTTACAGGTCTTTAATAATAAGTGTAATACGATGCATGTTAATATAGCTTTCAAGCATTTGTGAAAATCAGAATTAAACTTTATTTCTGTTTTTATTTAATTCATTTGATTCATTCGTTAGAAAGAACTACATCCATTGACGGCGCAAAGATTACTCCAATCTTCAGAAGAAATTATAAAAGTCGTAATATATTACGAACTTTAATTTTACATAAATATAAATACAATGAAATAGCATTGTAATATACTGAGAGATAAATGAGTTGATTAATTACTTCAAGTGCGCGAATTACGAATAGTTTTTTCTTTTATGAATTTTCGTCTATTTTTATCTTTTATGATTATACTTTTATTTCTGTTTGTTATTTTTTTGCTCTTTTTTATTAACTTAAAAACTGTTATTCCTTCAATTTTCCTTCAAATTTCTTAGGTCAAATAAAACTAGGAATGTTTAGAAAAAAATGTAACTAAATTTCGCATTGCAATTAATAGAAATGAAAAGAAAAATTATTTGTCAGGAAGGTAATAATTGAAATAATTAAAAAAAAATTATTTTAATATTCAGTGTTTTTATTGAGATATTGAAAAATCTGTTATTTTTTCAATAATGCAATCAAAATCATTTTACACAATTCAAAAGCCTAGGAAATGTAAATTGTAGAAATGGGAATTGAAATTGATTAATCGTGAAGCTAATTGCAATCACAGTGAAGCCTCCAAAGCTTAAAAAAATAATAAAAAAAGTCACGCAAAAAATATTTACTAAATATCCACTTAATAAACACTTGGTTTCATCCATTAATGAAATAAACAACGAATGTCTGAATCTAAGCCAAGAAAATTTGAGATCATCTTAAGAAAAAATAATATCTGGATTTCTAAAAATAAGATGTCTCTGTGGTGTATCTCATTTATCATTATCAAACAAGAAATGGAGTTAAAAAACAAACTGCTATTAAGCTACGATGAGTTAAAAAGTGATTATTTACATTTTCTTTGGTGTGAGATATTTCAGAAGTAGAAACAGATGATTGTTTAAAAAATATTCGAGTGGCTAAATTGACTTTCAGTTAAATTTAATCATAATTTCAATTTTTACCATTTTTAAACAATATTTTTTATAATGCTTATTAATAGTATAGAAAAGAAAATATCCCTTAAAATATCTAATAGATTATAAAGTAGAGAGGCAAACTGCACAAAATGACCTTCCGTGGGATTTTTTGTGAAGGGAAGGTACGACCATATGGAATCGATTTATTGTATGCTACATAATGGTGTAGTACCGGGTGTTTATCCAGTGGCGTAGCAACGCCTTTGGGGCCCGGGGCGGGAGTTCCATTATTCCACAACCAAAAAAAAAAAAAGGAAATTTTGCTTTTATAACCAAAAAAAAAAGGGAATTTCCTATTTAACAACCAAAATAAAGGAAAAAAGCTGGCTGGTGGGGCCCCTTCCAGGCGGGGGCCCGGGGCGGACCTTCCCCTCCCCCGCCCCCCCCTTCCTACGCCACTGTGTTTACCTTCAAATTGCGCTGTTTATTTTTTTATGACGTCATCAATCCAAGATGGTCGCCATACTCATTATATTAAGAATAACTCCTTCCAGAGTGCTCTTACGCAAAATTTGCATAGAACGTTTTTTGTTATGCATGAGCCGAAGAACAAATTTAGTCCTTATCAATTGTTTATCTGCTAGCGGTTGTGAGTTATACGCCAGCTTTCATCCATGACACTTATTTAGTGATATACATTTATATCGTACAGAGGGTTGTTTACAATCTATGGTAACGATTTGCATGGCGCGTGACGACGCAACCAATCACAGTAGGTATGCAAATTTATGCAAACGTACAGGTGAGTACTTAAAGATTAGTGTGGAGGAGTGCGGGTTAGTTTGTTCGGAGAAATGCCGCCGAAAGTGTCACAGTTTTGGGAAGGGTACGTTAAAGCCCTTTCCGACGCGAAATTTAGTTATTCCTCAATAATTACGGCATGTAGAAAAAGAGGTTTCACCATTTCGAAGAAAGGAGTTCATAATGTGTTGGCTGGTGTTGCTTTGGCCCGTACAGGACAGATTTCCGGGACTGAAAAGCAAGCAAATCCAAGGATACCTATAAGTCGCACAAAGACTGTCATTCAAGTCCAGAAAATGGTGACGGGGAACAATCCAGCGACCCAAAGGACCATTGGTGCGAAGGTAGGAACATCTCTTCGTACCGTAAACAAGATTATCCATAAAGATTTGGGACTTCAAAAGAGACATAAAAGCAAGGTTCACAAGCTCTTACCAAAGTATATTTCAGAACGTAAGACAAATTGCAGAAAACTGTATGAACGACATCTCGCTGGGGATAAATGGAAGTATGTGGCCACATTAGACGAAGCATATGTTTATCTGTCCGACTGCAATAAACCAAGGGCGATTTTCTATCGCCCAGTGGGAGCCAAATCGTTTCCAATTTGGTACAGAGAATGTCGTGAAACTTTTTCGAAGGGATTCATGATCGTTGCGGGTTATTCCTATCAAGGCAAGCTACAGATACGAGGGTGGCTCAAAATGTAAAGGTGAATTCTGCGTACTATCAGGATCACGTACTGACACCAATTTATACACAGGAACTACCTGCTCTTTACGGAAACGACGTTTCCAAGGTCCGTCTCCACCAAGACAAGGCGTCCAGCCATACGTCCAAATCGACCCAGAATTTTCTGACGCGAATGGAACAGCAAACCGGAATCCAGGCTATACCGTTTACCGAGATACCAGTGAAGTCTCCAGACGCATCGCCCATGGATTTTTGCGCATTTGGACTATTAAAACGAGCCTTGGGAAGACGACGTCCTCGTTCATTGGATAGACTCTGGAAATGTTGTCAGCAGGAGTGGCAACGTATAAGTCTTCCCGTTCTTCGCAGTAGTCTCCTGCAATGGAAACTGCGCAGCAGAGCGATAGCAGTATCTCATGGCCATCAAATAGAGCATGATCGTTGGTGGAGAAAGGGAATTTCCGGGAAATAGACCCGAATCCAAATCGTTATCATAGGTTGTAAACAACCCTCCGTATACTATTTATTGCCCTGTAAAGAAATATAGTAAACAGTTTACGACATTCATTGCACATATATTTAATGTAAAGTTTGCAATGTATACTAATTTAGAAACTTTTATTGATTATGATAAAGTCTTCAGAATGGAAACTCAGATTGAGAGCGAAGTTATTAATGTATGGAAGCAAATGGGGGCATATACATTCCACGAGGTGTGATTGTAGGGAGATCTATTTTGTGAGCCGCTGATAATATTGACTTCCAGGAAGACACTCCTTATGGTAAGAACACTCTCCATTGCATAGTAATGGCTGTGTACCAAGTAGAATCTAAGGCTGATACTCATGAGTCTATTGTTGGGGAGACCGAAGCTAGTTAGCATATATTTTGGTTTTTGATTTTTCTATGTTTTTGTATAATACTTAGAAACATTCTGATGAATGCGGCGGATAGCTTAACTTTTTGACTATAAAATTATATAGGACCCATTAATTAAATCCGTGTTTAGGTAATTCAATTCCTAAAAGCTTGTAATTATGCCAACTGACCCCGGGTGCGGGGTTAGTTGGCATACCCCTAGGGGTGAGTTGGCATAACGTGGTTTGGATAGGGATACTTGAGCAGAACACAGCAATTTTCGAGAAAAAACATTTTATTTTATCAATAATTTAATTTTAATAATACTTGAACAAAAAACAACAACTATATGACAAATAAAATGAAATGTATGAACAAATAATGAATTCTTAGCTACCTATAGTTATTGTTTGATATAAAGCACAAATGTAGGAGTTATTTGAACAGATGGGTTCAATTTTCGCAACTTTAGTTTGGTCATACCAAATTGAGTCTTCCTCGTTTGGCCATCTCCAGTTTTTCCCCTTTTTTGCCATTTGTCATAGCTATGCCAACTGACCCCTACCTAACTATGCCAACTAGCCCCACAGGGATTTCCAAGACAAGATGGATACCACACAATCCCAAACATCAGAAACAAAAGATTATGATACATGCATGCAACCACAGTTATCCACTCTTTCGAAAACCGCCATCAGCAGCACCTCAAGTACTGCTACGAACAAGAGCATCACTGACACCATATATGAGAGTTACAATAGAGTTCGCTATCAAATCTGCTCCGTAGTTTTGCAGAACGGATAGTTTTGCTTGGCAGAGTGAAAGAAAGAGTAGCCAACAAACAAAATAAAATCTTAAAAGATTTATTAGAGAGAACATTTAAAATTAACTAGTCGTAGGTTCACAATTTTCAGAATTCGTTCCTGCTGAAGCCAAAGTCACAAAAGTTCTTTATATAAAGTTCTCTAATCTTGCTTCATTAATTCTTAATAATAAAATTACTAATATCAACTCGATATATAAACATAATCAAAATATAACACTTCATAAATTCTGTGAAATCCGATGAAATTAAATTCTCAATTAATTTCAGTTCTTTAGTATAATTCTCAAAAGCACGCTTCCTAATAATTAACTTCTAATCCTGAAGCTCTAATTATTAATTAAATAATTACTAATTACTTGACACTCCGTTTTCTATCAATGAGAGAGTTCAGTTTAAATAAATCGCTTCTGCTTGAAATAATAATAAATGGCTTTTACTAATTCACCTGTGTGAATTCTCTCAACTATATAATAATGGCTTAATTTAAACACCTGTGTGAATTAACTTTAGCTCTAATACAAATGGCTTTTAATTCTAAACACCTGTGTGAATTAGATACTGCGATATTCTCAATAACACCGCTGTCACTATTAGGCATCAGGTTTTTATAAACAACTTTCTCTTGGAGTAGTTTCTCGCTCGTCTCGGCAAAACGCTTTCCCTCCAAAATGAAATAATAAATTCGTACTCACAGTTTATGTTGAATACTAGTGGATTTTCATCTTGGTGAATTATCTCTCCTTGAACTGTGCGTTAGGAATTCCCGCTTCTCCTCTCGGTGGTTCGGAATACTGCATGGTCCGGTACTTGACCTCTGCTTGCACGCTCCAACATGGCAACCGCTATCCTAGTCAGATGTTTCTCCTTCAGTTGAGGACTTTCCCTTAATGCCTTCGCACTTGTCGTCTGTTTCTTGATGGCAATGAGTTGACTTCTTACGGCGCTTAGACGTTGAATGGCTTTTATCTTTTCACCTTTGAAGTGAAATTAATCGCCTCTGATAAATCTCCGCCACCTATGGATAAAGAATTCTTCTGCATTCAAACTTCAGTTCCACTCTTGAGTAATCCCTTCGTAATCTCGGGTTCAGCTCACCTCTAATAATTCCAATAGTTCGTAAATAGTTTTAGTAATCTATCTGGTGGAATTATCTTCTAGTATTTTCAAGTTACATTCTTCATATCTCGTTCTTCTAATGGTAAATTCTTAGTTTTATTTTTAGTAGCATCTCATAGTAGCATTTTAGTTTAGACACCTTTTAGTCTCTTAGTTTGATGCCATCTTAGTTACATAGTTCTTAGTTCTTTTCGTCCTTTTTAGTTCCAGAGTGAGGTTCCGCAGCCCTTCATATATCACTACCCCTCGTAACATAACGAGGCTCATTTACATAATTCAAATTACCAATTTGAATTTGCTTCTCAGTATGAAAAAAAAAAAATTCTTTTCAAACATAAAAATTTGATTATATAAGTATTACTAATTTAATTATACTTTATAATTTAATACCTCTACAAAACCATAGAATAGTGCCGTGCTGACCAGCCGTACCCAAATCTGCCTTCACCATTAAACTTTGGTTGGGAGTTGAAAAAGAAAAGCGACCATTATGCTCTTATTATATGTATGCTACATGCGCTCCAGAGACATTTCTGCAGCTTATTAGGTGCTCTCGTGTTAAAAGAAAATGTGCTCCACCATGTAAATGTCATCCCCACAATATAAAGTGCACTGAACTATGTGTGTGTGTGGAGGAGACGAAGAAATGTGTGACAAACCATGAAGATACATGGGAGGACTAAGATGGTGATGATAACTGATTTTCAAGAGAATAATGTAATCTCATTAAATAATGTTTTTTTATATAATTACATGATCCATTTTAAGAACTTATACTACTACTAAGCCCTACTACAAATTCATTATTTGTTCTACATCATTGTAGGCTACAAGTATTAGTAACGTGCATTTCGTAACATTATATATAACTCTACTAGTGATTCCATATCATTTTATTATTAAAGTTATTGTGAGTAAAAACCAGCACAATCACTATTTTTTTATCTTTTAATAGATAATTGTAGGAAAGATGTTCTCAGCCGATGATAACATACTGTATTTACTGGAACATAACTCATAAACGGTAGCAGATATCAAGAAATTGATAAAGACTAAATTTGTTCTTCGGCTCATGCACAACAAAAACTTTTTTATGCAAATTTTGCGTACGAGCATTCTGGAAGAAGTTATTCTTAATATAATGAGTATGGCGGCCATCTTGAATTAATGACATCATAAAAATCTAACAGCGCAATTTGGAGGTAAACACCCAATACTATACCATTATGTAGCATACAATAAATAGATTCCACATGGTCGCACCTTCCCTTCACAAAAAGTCCCACAGAACACCATTTGCCCCTCTACTAATATATATGTTCTTTGATCCGTAGCTTTCTTATTAAGTAAAAGAATGAATTGGATGAATTTAGTTTTCTTACTTCTCATCTTAACTCTGAATGGAAATGAAGTGGAAATGAAGTGCGATTGTCACGAGATGTAAGTCAAAATATTTAAGAAAGTTTCAAATTCAAGATTTATTTTCTTTGTTTACTTGTTTCAGTTTAGTTGTTCACAAAGATAGAATTGAATAAAAACTATCTTTCCTTTAATCAGCCATTAAAGTTTCTCATTATTGGAATTTTAGTTAATTTTAAAATCCATATTTTTTAATGTGAAAGTTACATCTTAAACTTCGTATTTTTAATCGCTATTTCTTGAAATGAAGTATATTGAGATTGCGCTAACCAAGTATTACTTTTTCCTTCAGCATGTTTATGCTTAGTTCGTATGTTTCGCTCTTCTTTAAAGTTCGTTACTTATTAAAGCATCAAAATACGTACTTATTCTATTGGTTTTTGCCGCTCTAATGTTTCAAAAATGGCCTCCGAAATCCATAACCAGAACTGTTTTACTGATTTCTTTAAAATTTGGGAAGATGCTTTGGTCCAATGTAAAATGCTAGAATGATTACTTCTGTCTCCATATCCCAATTCAGTCTTCACAAGTGACCACAACAATATTATTGATCCACGCTTAAAATTAATCCTGACTCAGAACACTAATCGGAATATAGGAAAGTCTGTTTTTCTATTACATGTGGTTTTATTTCACTAAATATTAACAGGTTCACGCTTAGCTATCCATCCATAGAAAATCTATTTAACCATTTTAGTGCTATGCAAACACGAACGAGTAGACATAGAAAGAAAGAAAAATGTACAAATGCAATACTAGTGATTCGCAATCTGAATAAATTAAAATATAAGAACTTAATAGAAAACTTTCACATTTGCCTAAATTGGACTATTCATTTATATATATATATATATATTGGTCACTTTATTAGGTACATCTAGTAGCGTGTTGGACCTTCTTTAGCCCTCAAAACAGCCTGAATTAGTCAAGGAATGGATTCCACAAGATCCTGAAAACATTGTTGAAGTACTGTGTATCATGAAGACATGAGTGTGTCACACGTTCCTGAAGATTTGATGGCCTGGGTGTAGGCCTGGAGCGAACAGCCCATTCCAGCTCATCCCACAAATTTTCAATTGGGCTGAGAAAATATCCCACACACCATGACTTGAAGCCTTACCGGCTTGAAGAGTTGTTGTGAGACACAGCATTCGTGCGCACAGCAGAGGTGTAGATATATATATATATAATTGAACTCACCGGTCAGGATCGTCTTCGTTGAGGGCATGGAAAGTAGAATTAGTGTTCGAATGTAGCATTTCCAGCGTAGACGCCTCATTATGCGATGGACGCTATCTTTTGAGATGTGGGTCTCCCGAGCAGTTTGTCGAAGAGATTTCCGGGTGATCGCAGGAGTGTGTCCTGCACCTGCTCTTCTTTTTCAGGGCACATGGATGTCCGTGGTCGTCCAGAACGTTTCTTGTTGACGTTGTGAACGTTTCCATCTGCCTCAAATTTATCTCTGATGCGAGCAATGCTCAGGTGCGTTTGTGGCGTTTTCTCGAACTCCCTTCTGAAACGTCTTTGAACTTCCGTGGAGTTTTCGGTCTTCCAGTAACATTTTAGGACAAACTTCCTCTCTTCCAAGCTAAGTTGATATCCTGCCATGCTGTGACGTTAATTACACCTGCAACACAAAAAAGGAAGCATGTTAGCAACATTCAAAGTGTTAGTACATTTTTTGAGACACCCTGTATATGCCTAATTTTGAAGTTTATATATTGTTGTTTCTTATTAAGGTATTTATTTATTTACTTATTATATACTTTTACTCAATATTATGGATTTTGCTCTTTTTATTTCTTTTAATCTGGAAATATAGTGCTTATTTATTTTGAAGTGATTAGAAAAGACGGCGGACTTTCGTTATTACTAAATCATTGATTCGTTAAGATTATATGGTTATAAAATTTAAATACGAACAATACTAATAATTTTACAATATAAAAATAAAAAAAGGATATAAAAAAGATATAAAAAACAAAAGAAGTTAAAAAAATAATTTATAAGATAAAAAAAAGAGCAAGGTCTTAAAATATTACGTTTTATTTTTTCTAAATTTTTCTAAATTTTAATTTCTACTTATGCCGCTTATGTCGCTGATGACGTGAAGATAAATGGGCTGTGTCAGCATAGAAATAGAGTGTATACAGGGTGATGCAGAATTCGTGTGTAATATTCAATCCACGTGAACGGCATGGCTAAGAATCAATATATTTCTAATAAACCCATGTCCCGAAACGCCCCATTAAGGCGCTAGGTGGTCCTTCAGTCGGCCTTTTTGAGAAAACATTTGCTACATAATAAGAAATTTTTTTCAGACGAGCCCTCACATTGATTTAGGGTGCTATTTTTGTTTGTTTCAATTGATCTTCAATTCTCCCACTAATTTAAGGAGAAAAAAGGAAATACTAGTGATTAAGATAGCATAGTGATGATTAATATCCTGATTCAGATTGTGTTTAAGATCATTATTAAGCTTGTGATTAAGATTCATAATTATTTAGAAGAGGAATTTGACTCTTTTTCTGAGATAGAAATAGATCTTCTTTAGAATACAGAGATTCCCATTTATATGGAGCAAGTTATTACGGAATGTCCAAATAAGTCTTACAGAATCTACTTCAAAATACTTACGAGTATCTTAAGCTTTCCTGAGCTCGATTGGAAGCTGCATTAGGCGAACCAAAAGTGAAGGCTGGATACTGATGGACTTCCCTTTTCTCGAGAATTTCTATGGAATGCATAAGATCTCAGAAGGACGCTTTGCGGATCAATAACCTAGTTTATTACTGTTACAACTGACTCAGTGTTTAGTGTTTTGTTCATTTGAATTGGACATATATATATTGAACCCCGGGATGAAGTATAAACTTTTTTTTTATATGTATACAGGGTGATTTCAAAAGGTGGCTCAAAAATTGAGCCGTAGATTCCCCTTATGAAAACAATAAAAAAAAAGCATATAACATTATAAACATGGGTCCGGAAATGAGTAGTTTTCGAGAAAAACGTATTGTATCATTATTCAATATAGATGTGTTTGTTTCTTATTTTGTTTTGTTGACACAGTAAGATGAGAGAAAATGTATTGCAAATATTAACAAAATGAAACAGATATAAGCAAAATAGGGAACGAATGATTTAATAAACACATGTCAATAAATTAGCGAATGGGAATAAAGTTTAACACGGCTACAACAACAATTAATTGGTTTTGATATGCGCGCGCATATGGCATACAGAATACGTTGTTTTAGTGTCAAAAAATATCTGTCATTCGGGCTATAATTTTGCAATGTCTTTCGTATTTATGAAAGTATTAAAATATTAAATGACGAATTAGCGGATACGATGTATTGCAGGGCCGATGGAAATTCCCTTGAATCTGCTTGTCTGAAAAAATTTTGCGATCGACTCCATCCAGATCGATGTATGTTTATCAAGATTCATTAACGTCTAAGACAACATGTGGTATTTGAGCATTCGAAATCATAAGGAAGGCCCAGAAATGTGAGGACAAATGATTTGGAAGAGAGGGTGCTGCAAAAAACTCGACGAATCACCAAGGGTCACTACTAGTGGAATTGCTATGGAAGAGGGAGTTAGTCAGCACACAATCTGGTACATGAAAATATATTCATATAGAATAAACAGGAAACACGCACAAATAAGTAATGGTAAATAATAAAAGTTATATTTAAACAAATAAAGGTACATGATTAATTTCGACTACTTCACGTAGTCCTAGTCAAATGTATCATAAACATAAAAATCTCACAATATATACAAAGGCGTTGGGTCGTCATCCAAATAGGGCCAATATTGGGCATCTTGCAGTTCCGTGAAATTGTAATCATCCCATCGCTGTGTATTACTGTAATACTTCCCACTGAGTACACCTGTTGCTGGTCGGTCGGGGATGCGGGGTTTTCAGGGATTATCCGGCTATCAAGCACAAAGTGGTCGGTTCTGTTAAAAACAGTAGCATAAAATAAAATGAAAAACATATCAATTGTCGAAAATTAGGAAGGCCAGGGAACTAGTTTTATTCATTTTATTTCATTTATTTCATTTTATTTTCTACTTGTATATTTTTTATGTATTTTTTATATTTATTTTTATTTTTATCCATAAGGTTATGATTTATATTACTTTATTTTAATCTTATTTTACTTTTTCTCTATTTTTCTCGCTTGCCCATATGGTTGGTTTTCAGTGCATCTTTCCGCCTCAAAAATCACCGCACATTGCCCATTAATCTTGGTTGGACTTACTAATCTTAATTTCCCTGCTATCTCCTCGCCCGCTTTATCCCCTTCTGTTTAACCTACTCTGCATAGGGCTAACGATTCACAGACACTTCCACAATTGCCTTTTTATGTCACTTCACTCTGATTGTCCACCTTTGAGCTTCACACGTTGGTACTTATCGACATTTTTAATATATATTTTATTTTATGTTCTTTCCATTTTTACCCTACTTTTTATTTGCGGCCAGAAGTACCCGCCGCTACTGTTTTTAACAGAACACCATTGTGAGAGCAGCGATTTGCAGAACAGGCATACAGCGTAATCTTCTCCAGGGATTTTATGGGGGATGAATTTTTTAAAATAAAATTCTCTCTTATCCCTAACATATAAAAGCATCGTTAACAAGAATAACCAAGAATAATTAGTTCAAGGGATGTAACGTAAGCTTTGAGTCAAATAAGCAGAAAACTCTTCTTATATAAACAACACATTTATGATCATATCGCCTAACTTAAATTACAATTGCTTCTTGCATTCACTTTCCATACACATAGGTACTCAGTTACATCAATACTTCTGGACTGCAATTAATTAAAAAAGTTCATATTAAAGAAAGCTACCTTACTTTTAAGGTAATCTTCCACCAGGAAATGAATGTTACAAGTAACTATAAATTAACAGTTCACTAAAAAAAGATCATTCATTGCGAGCGTTTCAATTATCACACGAATATTGATAACAATCTAGTAAAACTGTCATTTATGGTATCAAGATTTTTTTTTTCCGCGTTGGAAAACATGGCCGTTTCGGAACTATTTTCAGAAACCGGAAGCAGAAGTTAACGTTGGATGTATCAACTTCCGGAGAACGATCTGAAATAAATACAGGAAAGCCGATTCTTGCTAAAAGGGGCCATCACCATTTTAAACAAGAAAAAAGCGTTGAATATTTACGAAACCTCCGATTGATTAGTACTGTATTCCTTAGTATAGTCAAAATCAAACATGGTTAGGCTTACCTTATGTTACTTATTAGGCTTATCAATAAAGTTGTTAAACATCAACATGATCCTTATAGGAAGAAAATTGGTAGTTAGTTGCTAAGGATGAAATTAAGGCCAGCAACGGTATCACGCAGACTGACGGCCCCTACACGTAATGCACGGCGATGGTTAGGATTAACTTCGATCCGGGCCATGTGCTTTCAATGATATTCATTTCAGCTTCAGAAATAGGATCTTTCAAATGGATATTATGATTGACGGTCAAATGCTGGTATCCTCCATCCTGTCATGTGCTGTAGGATCATTCTCTCATTTTCAAAACAAAAATAAAATTACAGATCTTATTTATTGTCATCCTTCGCTAATTGTAGGAAAATCATTCATCCACTACACCGCATCGCAATCAACCGTTCTAGTTACCCAACAATATCATCGTTGTCATCAAAAACACGCAAAACCACCGTTTCTATTGTTGCGCGCTTTGCCATGATTTTTGTCGTGAATAATGAGGTTTCTATTCATCATAATACAACATCACGATGTATGATTTACATGATATGAATTGCATACGTTTGGAAGGTAAGTTCTACGAATTAACGTTAACTTCAAACCACAGTTTTCCACGCCAATTTCCATTTCCATCACTGATTCCCCTGAATCAATAGACTTAATATCATCTGGATCTGGGTCAGTTAGTTCCAAGAAATCTAGTTTAGGTTTCCTTTTGCATTATCGTTTTGTAGAACTATTCGATTGTTTTTTTATCCCTTTACTGCTTCTTTTGATCATGTTTCTTTTCATTCTTTTTCATTTCTTTTCGTTTTTGTTCTTCTTGTTATGAGCACACAAGGGGGCTCATATTACAGCCCTCGCCATATTTAAAAAAAACCTGAAATCGTACTATTCCCTGAAATAAAATCAAACTAAAATTACGATTTTGTAATTCTTATCCTTCTAAATAGACACCCGCAAATTTTAAAACAACTCAGTGAGTGAGAAATCAGTTTAATATGAAAGGAAATACATATCTTACAAACTTTTCTTCAATACGAAAAACGAAACCAACCTGTTACACCCGACAGCCACATTGAAACTGAGTCAGACCAACCTAGCAGCGAATCCACGAACTATGACTTAGGATTCAGCTGCTGCCGCTTGTCTGCATGCCTTATTTTAAATGATACTTAGGGGGCTCATATTATATACAGTGCCATATACCACCTTTCCCTCTATATCTATTGTTTTTTATTGTTTTTTTCTGATTTTTGCAAGGTTTTTTTTTATTTGTTTTTTTAACTTTTTTTGTTTTATTTTTTCCTTATGCTATTGTATTTACTTTTTTTATCATTAATTTTTATTATTATTATTATTATTATGGTTGCTCTTAAATTTATGCTTTTGCACAAAATTATATTCACTTGTATTCATCTACGAATTAGACACTATTTTATTCGATAACTTTCTACAACATTTTTATTTATAATTACAATTTCTTTATCAAAAGATAAAAAAAGCTTCAGTCAGTGATTTTTGTTTTAAGAATTTGCTGTTCTTAAAAATCTCAAATTCAAAAAATTATTTTATTAATTTTTTTTTCATTAATTGATTAAACTTCTGAATCTTCAAGTTCTAATCAAGAATAACAGTCATGAATAATTCAAGACTATTGAATAATTAACTAATTGATAATAGTAATTCATAATGAATTGCTTGATGGATATCAGCAACAATATACAGGATATTAAGATATATTAAAAATGTATATTTAAAGATCTTCTATAGTAATGCTTCTTAAACCTTATTTAGCTTTTTTTTTTTAAATTCTATTCCTTGAGGAATTATATTTCAAGTTTTAAAGAATGATGTTAATTTATTGAGTTTCATTTATTTTTAATCTCCAATATAATAAAATACAGTAAATATCTTGGAAATTTTTACTTCAAATACTTTTTCTTTTCTTATTATGTTTATCTTCTATATAATTGTATTATATTCACTTGAAAAGAATTTTTACTTTTTGTAATTTTGTTTGTTTATTCTGTTTTAGAAATAGAGAAGACAATGATTTGAATTTTGAAGTTTTGCACAATATTGCTATACCTGCCTCTTACGATAAATATCAGTCTCCACAATGTGAAGGTAGAGTAGGAAATAAAAATGAAATTAGGAAATAAAAAATATTTAAAAAGCATAACATTTGAAAGCAAATTAATATAGTTTTTTAATGTAGCTTCAGAAAAATTTGGTTGAAAAGAAACTTAAAATTGAAATTTATAATGTTATGAATGAAAAAAAACACAGATAAAAAAAAAACCCAAAACATGTTTTAATTTCAAAATAAAATTTAAATTTATTTTTAAAAATATATCGCAATTTAATGTTAGAAATTTCATTAGTCAAATTAAATAATAACATTAAGCGTAAAACTTCATTAATATTTACGGAATTTTAAAAAATACACAGAAAAATATTTTCATTCCACGCAATAACAAGCACAATGACGTGACAGATCATCGAAACAATCTTCATTAGGGCATTCGTGCACTACGTCTTTTATTTGCTTGTCTACCAATTGTACTAAAATACATATATCAGCACAATTTGATACTAATGAATTGTATGATTCTCAATAAAGAAATATTAGTTACAGTCATTTTCAGTTGTACTTCTTTTTTTCTTTTCTTTTTTTTCTCGAAAGACACAAATTGTTTATAAGCTTAGATATTTCTTTATCTTTATTAAAATAGTTAAATACCTAAATTTAAATAGTTTCTTGTATTAAAGGGTTACTGCTGTTGGTTATTACAAAGACATCTACAACATTGAATTTAATTTGAGATTCCTAACAAATTACTTTTCTAACCTTTTGTCAATAAATAAATAAATATACATCTCAATTCATTAAATCGAAAAAACAAGTAAAGATATGAAAACGTTAAACTCGGATAAAAATCTCTTAATTACAAATTAATTCGTGATTGATTGATTGATGATTAGGTTAAGAAGAGATAACAGATTTGCTATAAAACTCTTAAATTATTTGCCTTCAAATATAATTATAATCAATCTTTATTCCATCTGCTATTTAAAAAAATAATGTTTTATCTATATTTCATAAGCCTTTGCAGTAATGAAGAATTCACTTTCTGCTAATTAAATGGATCATTATGATTGGAAAATTTCATAAACTATTCTTTTCAATAATAAAGTGTATTTTTTTTTATTTTTAGATGCTAATGTAGCAACAGTGAAGATTGGTTTAGTACCCGTCGCTATCGGCGAAATTTCTTTAAAATTAATGGTAAGATATCAAGATTCATTCTGTTTTAATACTGCATTTCTTGAGAATAGAACTGACTTCATAAATACTATTTCAATAATAGAAGCGTATTTCAATTATTCACAACATATAATACCGTTTACAATATAATGTAAATGTCGATTCCCCGTAATCTATATTTTTAGAGAATGTTTGAAGATCTTGATTTTCAAAGTTTGAAATTATTGTTATCGATTATGCGGAAATGGAAAATTATTCCATTACTGTAGCTGAAGCTTCAAAAGAATTTTAATTTGATAAATAGAGCAAATCAGAGAATTCAAATTTATAAAAATTACGTTTAATAAAAAATATGAAAAATTTACTATCAAACATTTATAATGTCACGGTTTTTTTTCCCTTCGTTTCCGTGCCACTTTATTCGCTTTTTTTATTTCCTTTTCTCCCTTTTCCTTATATTTTTGTTTTATTTTTCTTCTTTTTTCTTTCCTTTCTCTTCCCTCTCCTTTCTTTCTCTCTTCCTTTCGTCACTCTCAGGAGACTTGTAATTTACTATTACAAAAAGAATATTTTCTTTTATTATTAATATCATTATTTATGTTAGTTTATACCTGTGTTTTATTATTTCTTTCTCTTTATTTTCTGCATGTGAGTAAATATCTGTGAAGCTTGGATAGTTTATATTTCCGCCAAAGCTTAATTTCAGAGAATTTTAGATTAGACATTCTGTCTCGGAGTTTAGTCTGTTAAAGTTTCATTAATTCAATGATATAGTTTAAGGTTACACGCGTTTAGTGAGAACTAAGTGTTTGTTAGTCAGTCAACATTTCTTTGTTTCACATTTAGCGTGTTTTCCATTTCTCGTGAAACGAATCCTTTAAAAAAGAATTACACTTAAACCAAGATATCATTTTTTTTTTAAATTTTACTTTCCCCTCTTGCTTTTTTTTTATTATTTTATTTCCTTACCGAAGGCGTTGTTTTTCCTTCCCAACTACGAGATGAGGGAGGAAAACGATTTTAGATATTTTGTTTAAAATGTAAGCCTTATCCGATAGTGAACCCTTCTAGTTTTACCCTTCTTAAACTGAATGTAAGTCCATTCAGGGACATTTTCGGAGTTTGCCTACCTAGTTAGTGGTTCCAGAGATATTGTTGGAATATTTAAAGCTGTTCAACGGTTTAAGCATCCAGTTTCTACCAGAGGATCTCCGATCATCATGAGCGGGAGATACCATCGGACGAGTGAGATGATTCAGCTTCACGATGGGTGTCAAGAGTGGTACTATCGTGGATAACCCTCGTTAAATGGGAGCATTCGAAATAGTCATCCATAACATCCTTCGAATCTTACGGTATGTAGATTACTTTATTTAAAACCTAGACACTGGTAATATTTACGGACTTTTGTCAAAATCAGTTTAATTATTTTACTTCTACTCCGACAGGAATGAAATTAGTATTCGACATTGGGTCCAGGAAGATTTCAGTGAAAGCAGAATTATGAATGCTAGAAGAACAATTAAGTTTATAAAGAATTAGAACTGAACTCAACTAATTAAAATTTTAATTAGTTACAAAATGTATATTTCTAAATATTTAGCAACTATTTATTAAATGAGCCACTGTATAAGGTTGGTAAATCTGGGGTTTAAATTTCAGGATCCTCGGATTTCTTTATGTTTAGACTGTAAGTTTTAATATTTATTATAAAACTTTTACATGCCTACTTCTGAATACACTCAGTGTGTGGATTACTTGACAATGGCTACAAGTTTCCCGGTTCAAGTCTACTGCCGGACAACTTCTTTTTGTTTCTTATCTTATTTGAACTATCTTTTCTTTTATGATAATGCAGTTTCTTTTACGTTTTTTTTTTTTAATTTTTCCTTTTATTTATTTTTATTTTTTTTAACCTTTTTTTTTGCCCTCCTTTATGCTTCTGCTTCTTTAATTCTATTTCGTTATTTTGTTCCTTAGACAGAAATGAAAATACAATTAAAAATATATAAATATCTACAAATAAGTTAAATTAATAAAAACAAGAAATGAATTCAGCACAAATCTAACCAAATTGCCTTTCTGGTTCGATAATCGGGAAGGAATCGGAAACGGCCGTTTCGTCTTACGTGGGACTCATCAGCCCGATCTCCGCCTTCCCAGATAAAAGACCCAGAAAGGAAGATACTTAAGTGGAGGTCACCGTCACACCTGGCAGTGACCCCCGCAGAACAAAAAACATCAATAATAAATGTTGTGCCAATTTGCAGAACAAATAACCTCTTCCTAATAACTGATTGGACTGTAGGTTAAGTTAATACAAAGAAACTGATACACGGGCTGATGAGTCCCATGTAAGACGAAACGGCCGTTCCCGATTCCTTCCCGATCATCGAACCAGACAGGTAATTTGGTTAGATTTGTGCTGAATTCATTTCTTTTTTATTTAATTAAAAAATTTTTGCAACACGTTGAACTCTTTTAATCTACAAATTAGATTTAACGTGCCAGAAATAATGTAAAAACATAAAGAAATGACACAGAAACGAAAACTATCTTAGCTTTCATCGGTGAGGGACTAGAACGGCCGTTTCGTCTTTTTTGTGGACTCATCAGTAAGATCCACTCAGCAGATGAAATGCTCAGATAGTGCAAAAATGATAACGAAAACTAAACCGACTGTGATCCCTCGAAAAGAAAAGAATAATTTGAAAAAGAAACCAAAATAGGTTTAATTCCAATCCCGGCCTGCGGAATCTTTAGGCGCAAAGGAATTGGAATATAAAGAACCAATGCAGTAAGTTATATTTTTGTGAGCGTATATCTTGTTCCCTCTTCTTTTGCTGTCCCATGTGAATGTTTGTTATTTACTTCATTGTTTCAACACGTTTCGGCTATAATTACATTCGGAAGCAACAATTTACAACAGAAATTTAAAAAAGATTGAAAGTTATCGTTTAATTGGTTGTGTTTATTAATTAAATACAGTTTGATGAATTATTAATAAATTTTGTTCTTTTACATGTAGAGTTTTGAGATACAATTAATTATTTACTATATATGGCAAGACTGCAGGATTAAATTGTCTAGTAATATTTCGGAAATTGTTCGTTCCAAGAAATTCATCAATAAGTTATGGATGCCCGAAATAACATTTCATAACTGCTTGCGATGTCAACGTATCGAATATGACTATCACAAGGACTATTTTGCAATATATCATTCAGAATTTTACATTGAACTAATGTAAGTAAAAATTAAAATTCAATTAGTTAATAAGATTCGATACTAGTAGATAATTAAAATAAATCATTGTGTTACCTCATTATTTGGCACAATTTTGGCACAAATATATCCTGCTTCACTTTCTAATCTTTGCAGATCGCTTTCCAATCTTCGTTGAAAATAGAGATATGTGTTAACTTCTGATACTGTATACGACTATACTCACTTCCCACATAGTAACATTCGATACAGATGATTTTCTCTTTACGAATTCCCGGATTTATAATTTTTTCCTAAGCACATATAGAAGAACTCACTAAATTGAAGACAAAAGAAAGCTAAGACGAAGAAGATATTGTAACTGAAGCTACTGTTCATTATTTCACTCTTAAAGGTCTTGACGAAGCATTTCAAGAACATCAAAAACGAAATTGAAATTTGTCATGGTTTAGTGAGGAAAAAAAAAATACTTCGCGGTGGATGAAGCGCCAGAGCCGGGCAGTCGGGATTAAGGATGCTGGGCCCAAAAATCCTGTCCCGAGATTAAATAAACACACACACAAGGATTAAACCAAGGCTTTAGTCACAGATAAGAATTGCTAAGACAGCATAAAGCATTTGTTACACTCAAGAGACTGCTAAAAATGCCAAAAAAAATTGAGTGATCTCTCACAACAAATCGCATAAATGACAATGTGGCAAACAAAATAACAGAAAATAATTAGATTTCTCGAAGAGCTTCGCCTCCCACTCGGGCCTAATAGAAGAGTAGCTCGCGTTACGCGCAGGGAAAAAGAGGAGATTGCAAAATGAAAAAGAAAATCTCCACTTACGTGACGAAGGAAAAAGCTACTAAGCGAGGAGTGACAAAAAAAAAGGAAAGCAAAAAAACAAAAACAAAAAGAAGTTGGGGGGAGAGGGTAGGGAGTTAGGCCAGACTAAGAGGCTCCGCTTACGCTGGCCAGCTGAAATTTAATAAAGCAAACAAAATTCTTATAACTAAGCAAAAATTTATGTAAGACATTATAGAGAAAGGTAAGGTAACAGTATAAAGGTGACGAATAAAATACGAACTGCATTTAAACTAATAACCGACAGTTTATGAAAGGCGCCAACTCCGTAACTTCAAGGTTTCCGTTACTTCACTTAAGGATGTGATATGGGGTTGCTTGAGTTATACACTGAAGCGCAGCAAGATAACTGTGCAAATTTTTTTTTCAAAGTTAACGTTAAATTAAAAGTCAGTCAGTTCAGAGGACCCAGTTAATTTCTTGCCTTTCTTGCTTTTAAGAGGTCACTGGCAGATGTGACGGTGACCCTCACTTATGAATCTTGCCTCTCTGGTTCTTTTATCGGGGAAGGCGGGGTTGGGCTGAAGAGTCTGATCAAGGTCGAAACGGCCGTTCCCAATTTCTTCCCTATAATCGAACAAGAGAGGCAATTTCAATTTATTCAGGTGCTGCCTTTGATTTCTCGCTTTTTAAGCATTTTTCATAGCACGTAAAATGATTTGATTCAGAGGATCACTCACGTAAAGTTCATTGAGCGAGCCTCTATGATCATAAAGTCGTAAAGTCTACTTACAGTTTGAAGATCTGTGGTGACGTTTTTCTCTTCATTGGAACGCAGCACATTTTGAGGGACACAGTTCTTCCCTCATTCGTAGACTGTTACAGTTGACATCAGAACTACGGAAGCGTAGTATGTCGAAATGGTTGACGTCACGAACAATACGATGTCAGTCGGGGCCAAAGCAGCTTATCCGCCGTTTAGACTGGAAGTCAACTTCATCCTTCTTCTGTCCCGGCAGAGAGGTCGAACACAGCGGATCGCGCATCTCTCATAAATTCTTCCTAAGTTGATTCGCACTCTCGAGTTACGATCGCCTTCTCAAAACACGGAACGCACTCTTACTTCTCCGAGCATGGATTCTGGCCGAGCAGTGAGAAACGAGGCATTCTGAAATTAAGGCTGGTGAGTTCTCGCGCGCTTTCCCGGCACGACTCCAACGGATTTCGCCAAGGACACCAAGGTACGACGCCTCGCAACCCTGACATGTAGAAAGATCTCCCCTGCCCTGATGGACTTGTATTTAACACTTCGTATTGACTGTAATTAATCGACCAATACAAAACTATCAACCAATAAGAAAAACGGCGCACCAAGGCTACATTGTAACGGAAATGATGGCGACAGTGAGGCTAACTCAATTGCAGTAAACCAATTATGGCTGAAAAAGAAGAGAAAACTAGTTATGTAGAAATAAATTCAAAAAAAAAATAAATAAAGGAAATAACAGTCAGGTAGGGCTAGCCCGTGGTCCTTAGTTGGCCAAAGTCGCTGAAAGGAAGGAAAGGAAATAACAAAGATTAAAATAAATTTTTTCCTTCATTTTTTTCTCAAATAAGAATGCCTTTTTGAGTCGAGCTGATACTCTGGGACTCAAGAGCTTGTTGGGCTCTCGAGCTTTCGAGCTTGTTGGGCTCTCCTCAGCCACAGCTAATCAGCCAGTGCATGACTCAAAAGGCATACGAGGGAAGGTATTGAGAATATACGATGGAGACAGTGACCCTCAAAAACTAAAAGTAAGAAAATAAAAAACAAGAATCAAATGTGGAATTCAAATCCTTCGATAGCACTCAGGCTACCATAAAAGGTATTTGACCACAAAGAAAAGAAAAAAAAAATAAAAAAAATAAAGAGAAATTTTTTCTCTATTTATGTCAACAATAAAATAACAGTCACCTGACAAAGTAATCCAAAGAGGATTACCGACAAGACCAGAAAAAAAAATAATAAGGATTACAATAATAGACATTAGGAGATGAAGGAGAATAAATCGTGGCACGGTTTTGGTAGGAAAAAGAAAATACAGGGGATAAAAAAAAAAAACCCTCTGAAATTTTCGAGTCATAAGGTTTGAAGACGAGAGAATCATCAGCTTTGCTAAAACATTAAAAAATACTTTTGCATACTATCAAGAACTTTATAAACAACAGAAAGCACTACTGGAAGTAACCCACTATTACATATTCTCTTCAGAAGAATACTGAGAGAGTTCTGTCTCTTGGTCTCATGCACACTAGGCGGATTAGCAGTTGAGAAGTTATTCTCTGCGAAGTTTTCATACTTCCTTTACTGAAAATATTGCCAAAAAAATTCATAAAACCACGGACGCTCATGGCAAATTAAAAGTAAGGCCTATAATCAACTGTCGAGAAAGAACTATACAATCACTTGGCAATACATACTGCTGGCTGTTAAAAGTAAAGCACTACGAAGACAAGAGCTATCAAAGTCATATTTATTTAATGTGGCTTTGATATGGTACAAGGGTGAAATGATTATAATTGCAAGTGGATGCGACTTATAGAAATCTGCACCTTGTAAAGAAATCTGTATCTCTGTAGACACCATGGTCGGCAAGAACGTCTTCTATACGATCCGGCATAGATAGGAAGATAAGTTGGATGTGAGTTTGAAGTATGTCAGTCCATGCAGCTTCTATACGATCCCAAAGATACAGCAGATATTCACGTGCCATTCGTTGTGCGATAATGGACGACACGTATCCAATAGATGACAGATCCTGTAAAGGCGCGGGCCACGAAAAAACTAGAACATGGTGACCATCAAATTGTTGGACGTTGCGTGCCATTTGCGGTCGCGCATTATCCTGTTGGTAGGTGGCCCTATTCAGATCATGAAGATCAGGAACAACAGGCTCCAACATCTCAGAGATGTAACGGTGGTTATAGGATGCACAGGGAATGCGTACTAGATGAGAGCGGGACTGGAATCCAATGCATCTCATACAATAACGTCAGGTGCCGGCTTGGTATGCCGGACCGGTGCGTAATGCAGGACTCACTTAATCTTTCGCCGCAGTGCCGCCAAATAGGGATTCGACCATGATGATGCAGAAGACTGAAGCAAGATTCGTCGGAAAAAACAATGTCATGCCATTTGTTCCTCCATGAGCGACATTCTAGGCACCACTGCAGTCGCAAACGCCTGTTTTGTTCAGTCAAAGGTAGCCGAAGCAATGACTGCCTTGAAAAAATTCCCTGATCCTGACGACGTCGAATAGTACATGCCTAGAGTGGCTGCTGTGCATCACATCTTAATTCTTGAGCTAAGGTTTGTGATGTGGTTGTAAGATCCATAACAGCCATGCGCACAAGATGTTTCCACTCTCGTTGGGTGGTGTGACAAAGTCTTTGCGATCCTTCACATTGGTGAGTTCGTCCCCTCCCCTCCAGTCACCGATTATATATTCGCATCACTGTGGCCGAGTTTCGTTCAACACGAGCACCAATTTCTAGGAAGGATAATCCACAGTCTACATGCTACAATTCTTCCGCGAAAGTTGAAAACCTGCTCGTATGGCTATAGTATTTTACAACGAGACATACTGAAGCTGTCCGTGCACAAGAAGGTTGTCCAATACTGCACAGCGGCTCTCTGTTCTCCTCTTTTAAACTGCTGTCAGGGGTCGTTAATGGGCTCACATCATATGTGGTACACTGCTAATCATTTGCATGTGCTGCAATGATAATATCTCATGCAAATTTCGAATCGATCGGATGTGTTTTTCCTGGTACTATACAAATGACCTGTGAATTATGCACTTCCTTAATTAACAAATTTAACAATCGTAATGTTTTTGTAAGAAATATTCCTCACTTTGTTAGACATATTAAACGTCTGCAACTCAGCTCATCCAATACAAAATGTTTTCTACCAGACACCAGAAATTTATTTATGTCTTTATTTATTCAAGTAGTTTCAGAAGCTTGGAGTTATATGAGAGATAGACTAACTGAAGAAGATTCCAACTTCAATTAGTGCTATTATTGTTTTCATTGCAATTATCAATGCAATAACAAAATAATTCAACAAAATAATGAACTATTCATGACCTCAACAGTTTAACTATAGACCATTTTTAAAAACAGATATTACTGTAATAGGCCAGTCAATAAAAACATCCAACATCGCAAATGCGCATGTATCTACGATTTTTTTATATGTTGTTAGGACCCCTGAGAGTAGTTTATACCCAACTTTGCAACCCTGAAAACCCTGTGCTACTCCCGTGGTGTTCGAAAAACTGCGAGATTCTGGCACTTGTTTCCGGTTTTGCGAAAAAAACTACCGTAAGGAAGCGTTTTTCGGGTATCTTCACGGTATACTTTTGTATAGCAGACTAAATTTGCTACAATTTGAGCTCAATCCGAGCTCTCGAGATCAATTGGTTGCCGAGATACAGCCAGTCAAAAATGGGCAATTATTTCCAAAAAGTGAAAAGTTATCTTGAGGGTCATTTTCCAAGACACGTATCGGCTAAACGAATGTTCCTACAGAAAAGTCACGAGAGAGGAATTTGTAGAGAATTGAATTAGCTTCAAGTTGATTCCAAAATGGTGCCCTTAAGCCTCATAGTTTCCTCAAAAACCAAAAAAATAGTAAAACATCGGATTTTGGGAGAATGATGAAAACATGGTACTGAATAATGTTGGTATGGATTTCGTTAAAAAAAGTTAGGCCAGTCAATATCGACACAAAAAAAAGAAAACATCGTAAACGCGCAAGTAATGTTGTTAGTACCCCTGAGAGTAGTTTTTATCCAAGTTTGCACCCTGAAACCCTGTGCTACTCCCGTTGTGCTCGAAAAACTGCGAAATTCTGGCACTTGTTTCAGTTTATTCGAATTTAATGTTTGAGATGTAAAATATGTCTGCAACTAAACTTAGATACAAAATCATACATTGAAATATAGCACAATACATGAATACATACAGAATACATTATAACCCCAGACTATAGATGAGTCCCGCTAAGGTACTCCACAAATCTAACGATAATATGGGCGAGTACCACTACGGGTCTCCTTATTCTGTGGCTCTCGGAATTATTTGTAGCCGTGTAAGTGAGACCGAAAACTGTATGCAATACCTATGTGAAAAAGGGACAGCATGAAAAAGGTTACAAAATTTTTGTACTGGTGCCCTTCTGTAGAAATCGTTTGTGCCAGGTCCCTGGCAGTGGATCTGTTGTTTAGTGAATAAAAACCTCGGGAGCACTAAATCAGCGGAACGCCTGCGACGCTCTGCTTCTCTCTCCAGCAACACCCATCAAAGTTCCCCAAGCAAAACTGCTCTCAAATGAATGTAACAAACGTTAATTGATCACCATGATGCGTAACCTATCAAATTTAGAGAGGCTGGGTATCGAGGTACATCAATCTCAAGAGGATGCCGATGCTGATCTAGAGAGGACTGCCCTCTCCAAGAGCTCATTGCTCGACCAAGCTTTCATCATTGGGGAGGACGTCGACCTACTGGTTCTCCTCAACGGCTTAAGCTCTGAACAGACGAACGTGTACTTCCAGAAAGGCGGCAGAGGTGGGTCCAATATCCAGCAAATTCCTTCACATGTGGAGAAATGCAGGGTCCAGGAGGGATGGTTGTGTTCCTGCATTCCATCAGAGGGTGTGACACCACCTCTGCCCTTTTCTGGCAAGGCAAGATGAAGTGGTGCAATGTCCTCAAACAAAACCCCCACTGGATAGACCTCGCCAGCATTTTCCTTGATCCAAACTCCAACCAGGAAGACGTAGGAAATGCTTGCGAGAAGATCTTGATGAACCTCTACGAAGGAGATGAGGAAACGCTGAACACCTTGCGATACTCGGCATTTGTAAAATCGGCAGCAGCGGCCAAAGTCAACCTTGCCCGCCTCCCCCGCCACAGAGGCAATATTATTCTTGGAGGACCTACCACCAGGTGCAAAAATGGTTGGGGGTCGACAAAAACCCGTGTGACTAGGGATGAACCACCAGCGAACAAGGTTTCATGCCCGTCACAATTTGCGCAGAGCCCGCTCCTCAGACCCTGCTTAGAATGATGGCTTGCAAATGCAAGAAAGGGTGCTTAGGATCGTGCACTTGCAGCAAGGCAAGGCTCAAGTGCTCTACCCTATGCTCCTTTTGCCAAGGGCGAAGTTGCACAAACGTCACCCCGATCGTCCTGGACGAGGAGGACGAGGATCTGGACGACCCAACACCATATGACCACCCGCCTCCACCTCCAGAAAACGTCGTCCCTCCCCTTCTGATCCATACTGGATGAGACCCGGCCTTTCCAAAAGGGCGAAGTCTAAACTACTGCGGTGTTTATGCTTGACTGTGTAAATACTATTTTCTTGTTTACATTTGTGTTTACGATGTTAATTTAATTTTACGTTTATTTGTTTACTGTATGTTTCTTTGAAGCCATATGTTACATCTAAAATAGTTAAATTCACATTCTTGCACGTTTTTTTAACGAAATCCATGCCAACATTATTCAGTAACATGTTTTCATCATTTTCCCAAAATCCGGTGAAAACTATTTTTGGTTTTTTTACTACTTTTTGGTTTTTGAGGAAACTATGAGGTCTAAAGGCACCTTTTTGGAATCAACTTGAAGCTAATTCAATTCTCTACAAATTCCTCTCTCATGACTTTTCTGTAGGACCATTCGTTTAGCCGGTATGTGTCTTGGAAAATGACCTTCCCGATGACTTTTCACTTTTTGGATACAATTGCCCATCTTTGGCTGGCTGTATCTCGGCAACCAATGGACCTCGAGAGCTCGGGTTGGGCTCAAATTGTAACAAATTTAGTTTGCTTTACAAAGGTATACCGTGAAGATACCCGAAAAACGCTTTCTTACGGTAGTTTTTTCGCAAAACCTGAAACAAGTGCCAGAATCTCGCAGTTTTTCGAACACCATGGGAGTAGCACAGGGTTTTCAGGGTTGCAAACTTGGGTATAAACTACTCTTAGGGGTCCTAACAATATATAAAAAAATCGTAGATACATGCGCGTTTGCGATGTTTGCCTTTTTTTGTGTCGATATTGACTGGTCTATAACCTTCCTTTGGTTAATCAAATTAGTTTTCCAATTTATAAACTAGCAAATCTTAAAAAAAAACTATCAGTTGAAAACAAAGGCGTGTTGTATGTTTGAAATGCAAAAATACTCATTGTCAGTACGTAGACTACTGTTTTCTAAAAAGAACGGATTGAGGAACACAAAAGAAACAGTGAAACAAACTGATGTAGAGCATTAAAACACAGCCAAACATGTCTGGCAACATAAGACTAATTTGCCCAGAATAATTTCACTATTTTAGACGAACCTGCCTTCATCATTACGAAGAGACCTTAGAATACCAGGATATCGGTAAAGATCATCCTCAAATAATCTCTGCATTAATACAAGCCAACGCCCCTGCTTTTTAATGGATGTAATCTTCCACAATAATAGATTATTCTTCTATTAGCATATGATGTCACCTTAACCTGTTTAAAACAACCATGTGACTTCGTTCCGATGACGACCCTCATTAGGGTTGAAAGCAGTTCAATAACTTTTAAATAATTTTAAGTATGTGTGATTTAAAATATTTTTACTTAGTTAATTTGGTACAAGTTAAATCATTCTAATTGTCTATTATCAATTTTTTTTTGGTGCTCAGTTTCCTCAAAAAAAGTATAGTTTTAATAAATAAATTTAATTTATCTTACTAAAAATTTATTTATTGTATCTTATTTTTGCTTTAGACGTACTGAGAAGGTAAATTGCAAGTATGATTTGAGTGCTTATCCAATGGAAATCCAGCTTTGCTCAGTAACAGTCATTTTAGGTAAAAAAAGAAATTACATTTTCATTAACAAATAGAAACCAGCTTTTTTATTAATGGAGCTAAAACTTGAAAAAAAAAACCAACAATCTAACAAAACGTTAATTCAATATTATGCAGTTATATTTCAAACACAAAATTAAAAAATTAATGAAATTTCTATAGCTATCGTTTTCTATACAATATCGTTTTTAATTGGGCTGATTGATACTTAGGTTTTATTAATTCTTTTTCCTTCGTTTAATGACTGAAAAAATTTGTCAAATTGGTAAATATCTAGTTGGTGAAGGTTAAGATTAACTTATGAAGATAAATTACTTATTTCTTTGTTTTTAATTAAGAGTATTTTGTGGAGATAAACTACTTATTTATTGTTTTCTACTTAGGGTTATTTAATAGAGATATATTTTTTTCTTTCTTTAATAAAGGTTATTTTGTGAAGATATAGCCCTACTACTTGTTTTTTTGTTATTTTAATTATGGTTATTTAGTGGAGATAAAATACTTATTTTTTTGTTTTTTTAATTAAGTTATTTTGTGGATATATATTACTTATTTTTTTTTTAATTATGGTTAATTTGTAGAGATATATACTACTTATTTTTTTGTTTCTTTAAGGTTATTTTGTAGAGATATACTACTTGTTTTTTTTTTGTTATTTTAATTATGGTTATTTAGTGGAGATAAATTACTTATTTTTTTTTTTAAATAAGGTTATTTAATCAAGATAAACTACTTATTTTTCGTTTTTTAATTAACGTTATTTTGTGGAGATAAACTACTTAGTTATTATTTTTTACTTAAGGTTAATTTGTGGAGATAAATACTTATTTTATGGTTTTTAGTTAAGATTATTTAGTGGAGATATACTATTTATTTTTTGTTTTTTTAATTAAGATTATTTTTTGGAGATGAACTACTTATTTATTGTTTTATACTTAAGGTTAATTTTCGGAGATACACTATTTTTTTTGTTTCTTTACTTAAGGATAACTTGTGGAGATATTACTTATTTTTTTGTTTTTTCATTGTTATTTTGTGGAGATAAATTACCTATATACTGTTAAACATTGGGAGAATATCTATTGATGGCAATGCATGATGCATTAGTATAACTGAAATCTCTTTTAATACATGTGTGATGGTGCTTGATGAGATGGTTCCGTAGGGGCCTCCTGGATTCCCGTCATTTTTACAGCGAACAATTATCAGTCAACAACATCTTACAATATGGTTTTCCACATTGACATCAATTTCAACGTGCTTTTGTTGACATCCATTATCAACGTATTTGGTTAATTTCATTTGTGACAGAGATGACATCAGACAATGGAGCACATTTCATATAGAAAATATTATTTGAAGAATTTTTTTTTTTTTTTTACAAAAGTGTCTAAGTTATTACTTACTAAAGTTTCCAAATTTTAGGTTGTAAATTTTTTTAATAAAAAAATTAAAACTCACTGTGACAGACATGACAAAGAATGGATAAATATTTTTGTGACCTCTACATAATTCAAAACTCTCTGAATTTTCTGAGTATTTATTTATGAGATTTTTTTATGGGCTAAATAAGGGTTTCATCTATTGCCATGTCTTTTTATATAGGAATTGAAAAGTAATTTTTTTTATCTTGTGACAGACATGACAGGCAATTTGTGATAGACAAGACAGCTCTGAATATTCTATTCTAAAATCGAAGAAGAATAAACTAAATGATAATAAATTTTTAAAATCGCATTATATTTCAATCATTTATTGAAATTTAAACATATATACATGAATTATAATTTATAATAACCACGTGAATTTAACAATGTATGTATGTCAATATTCTGAATAATTTTATCTGTAATGTACCATACAGCATCATTTTTATTTTCAAATTTGAACTGTCCTTGAGTTGATGTAGGAATTAAGCATTTTATGAGATGCTGGCTGCTACAACTGTAGTATTATTCCAAGAAATTTTTCACCTTCATAGACTACTTGGACCCATTGCCCAATGCTAGCACTTCCAACACTTGATATAGTTGCAACAGGTTGTACAGAGTTATTTTTATTACAGACATCTTTTAATATGCCTGTGTGAAAATTGAACTCACTTATTTCTTGACTACCACTTGTCATGCTGCATTGTACAATACCTGGTTGGAATGATCGAAAGGAATGAAGCTTTCTGATGCCTGGAATACTGTGAATTTCTCCAGTTCTTGTCTTACAAGTGTCGTCCAGCATTTTTTTTTTTTTATTTTCCACATCTTTCGAAGCAGCATGTAGAATATTTATGTTTCGACATATTTTTGTTGCCTCATTGGCAAAACTTAAGGAAGTTGTTGGATAAATTTTTCGAGCTTTTACTGCATCCCTGATTCTTCTTTTAACCGTACCACCTATCCCATCAATGGAACCTTTGCCGTGAGATGTGGCTGAGAAATTCCACTTGGTAGGTATGCCGCTCAGTGTGATATCAAATATTGTATATTTTTGCTTTAAGTGCTGTGATGTGCCATCTGATTGAAATTCTATGTTTTTTATTGGAAAATTAGGATGATTACTTTTGAATGAATCAACTATCATTTTATTGAACATTACAACTGCATATTTATCGTGGTGTAAGTAATCAGAAATTATTACATATGGCTCCGATTTTATCAGTTTTGGGGATGATGTTCCCTCATTATGGCAATAGTAAATCATAGCAATGTATAAGGGAAAGCTTTTATTTCCTAGTGGGCAGATTGAATCTCTTGGTAGGTATGAGTATAGTTTTCGCTGAAGTCGATCTGCATTAACAGTGTTTCCAGTGGAAGATTCTTTTTTAAGTTTTCAAAGTATTTAGCCTGTGTTCGCTTAATGTACACATGCCACAAGAAATATACCAATTGACATTCCATTAGATATAATGCTTCTTTAAGAATTAAATGTTTTGAATTTTTGCAAATGCAATTGTCTTCTGATTTAGATCACTGCTTGTAATAGACCTCTTCATCTAAACCATTGTTTCCCAACCTTTTTTGTGCTATGCCCCACCTAAAGTATCTAAAGTACGCTATGCCCCACCAAATTAGGGATAACTTTAAAAAAAAAAAAAAAAAAAAAAAACTTTTTATAAAAAAAAAAAAAAAAAAAAAAAAAAATAAACTTTTAAACCAAAAAAAAAAATTTATCCATTTGCCAAATTCCCCCCCCCCTTAACTATCAAATTGCCTCCCCTGTGGGGCGTGGACCCCACGTTGGGAAACACGGACCTAAACTATCAGAGGGTACCGTATTGTTTCAACCAAATGAGTTTGGTGTGAAAGCAGCGCCATCTGTTATCAAAAATGCAAAATAAAAACTTTTGTGTTTGTATTAAATAAAAAAAAAATATGTAATTTTGTAGAGCTCTTTTTACGTTGAAAGAGAATTGTGACAGACATGACAAAGTTAAAACTCTATTATTTTAGTTCCTGTTTAAACCCTTTTAATAAATTTTGAATGAATATCTTATTTTGACATATTAAAGGAGAAAATGAAGTGGCAAGCATTTTGTATCAATAGCTTTTTTTAAAAAATAAAAAAAACCTATTTCTTTGTGACAGGCATGGCATATCAAATGTTCTCCGTTCTTTAGTATTACTGGAGAATTATTTTGATAAAAATGAATATTTTTTTTCTTTATTAGAAAGGAAACATGTGCTACTTAAATAAAAGTAATGAAAATTAGAGTTATATTTAACAATTCAAGTTTGGAGAATGAAGGAAATTTGACTTAGGTAGAGCTAATACTGTGAATATGAAATGAGTCGTAAATAAATCTTTTCCAAATACTTTTTCATTTAAAAAATATAAAAAAACACAATTTTTAGAAAATATGAACCTTTGTCAATAAGCTAAAACCAAAATAAATACATTTTTATGACATTTTAAAATTAGTCCATAGGTTGACATTTACATGAAATTAGCCATTTGTGTTTGTAAACAAACATATCCAAGTGCTCGGGTTGCTTGTTATTGTGTTTTCGATCTTGGACAGAAGAGTTCGGTCAGATCATCATGTTGACTATGCCTTCATTTATCATTGGTGAATCGATTGTACTGTTTCCTGTATGGATACCTGCTTGGTTGCATTATACTCCGTATACCTGCGTTGCTTGGTCAAGGAATATCAACCAATAACAAGTCTCACTTCCATAGGCTCACTTTGAACTAAAGGAAATGAGTACTGCAGTAAAGCCAACCAGTTGGCTAAGGCAGCGATAGAGATTATAAATGTTGATTTTTTTGTTTTGATTATATATAATCAAAGACAAGTATTATAAGTTAATGCTAAACATATAAAGCCGGACAGTGATGTGATATTTGAAAACTGCCAATACAAAATTTAAAATCACTGTTTTTATGAAGATACGGTCAATCCATCTTCACATCATCAGCTGCACAAGTGTCAAAAAAGAAATTAAAATTTAGAAAATTTAGAAAAACAAGAACGCAGTAGTTAAAGACTTTACTCTTTTTTATCTTACATATACTTTTTTATTTCTTTTGTTTTTTTTTTATTCCCTTTTTTTATTTCTTTCCTTTTTTATCTTTTTTTCTTTCCGTATTTTATTTTATATATATATTTAATTCATAAGAAAACAAACAAACAGATGACAGTCATCAAATCAAACTCAAAACTTTCTAAATTTCAGAATTTTATCTTGAGTTGTCGTAAGATAACTTAAATGATTATAAACCAACAAAACCTATCTAGAAGAATTAAAATGATTAAATAAAATTATGAAAAATAAAAATATTTTTAACTTTATATTTTTTAAAAATTTGAAATTTACATTTATTCTGAAATTGCAAAATATATTTATTTATAAGTTTTATTGGAAAGTTATTATTTATAACTTTAATTGCGAAATTATTATTTATAAATTCTTTAATAAGATAATTTAAATTATGCAAAAAACCTTCAAATTTAGAATTAATATAAAATATCTTTTGTGTCTTGTTTAAAAATATTTTTAAATAAATTTAATCTAACATTACCGGGAAATTTATGAAATCTATCAATTTTAAATGGAAATAAAAATTTTTTATTAAATAATTTAATAAATGGAATTTGTTGATTAAAATGTATTCGTAAATCAAAAAAATCAACAAATTTAAAATTATTATTAGTTTTTTGTAAGCAAATAATACTATTATAGATTTTCATCTTCTATATAATCAATTGTATAATTAGTTTTAAAAATAATTAAGTTATCTATAAACCTAAAAAGTTAAATTGGAAAGGGGTATTAATACAAAATTGATATTCGTAAGCTAATAAAACAAATTAGCAAGACTGCTCCTATAATTTACCCCACTCCATTCCTTTAATTTGGGAATATATTTCATCATCAAATTCAATGTAATTATTATATAAATTAAATTTATGAAAATTAAGAAATTTATTAATAGAGATACCAAATAAATTGTTCATATTAAATTCAGAAAGAATTCAATTTGTTGAGTAAAAAATTCTAAAGCTATATTTGTAAATAAGTTTTCAAAATCTGCTGTAATTATATTAAAATTTTTAGTATTGTTTATGTATAAGCCAATAAAAATCAGGATTAACTTTATTTCTAATAATTTCATGTAATTTATTAAGAAAAATTTGTACAATAATATTTGATTAGTTTAAAATAGATTTAGTGGTAGTACAGATCATTCTAACTTTACTTATTTTATGCATTTTTGGGTTTAAGAATAGATAATTTAAATTTCTATTAATGTTAATTCTTTTAAATTTAAATGTTTTAAATTAATTTTAAAAACATTATCTAAATTATTTAAAATAGAATCTTTAGACTTATTAATTTTTACAAAAATTTGATTGATCATGTAGTAATTCTTTAATTTTATCGAAATAAAATTATTTTCAAATAATAGCCAAATTATAATGTGCTTTATCAATGGTAGTATAAATGTAATTTTTATGATAGATAGAATTAGTTTTTTTTTAATTTTAAATAACATAAATTAAATTTATGATTTATTTAAATATTTATTTATTTACTTTAAAATAAATAATATATACAGGGTGTTCATTTTATCTGAAGACATTGAAATATCCCGAAAACTACAAATCGGATCAAAAAACTTTATAATTAAAATTTGCTCGTCTCAGAGGGGGACATCCAATGATATCAAACTCGACCCCCCACCCCCCACCCCCTATAGGTGAGGGGTAAATAGGAACCCCCATTTTTTATTGCAAATTCGGATTCTCCCGAAAATTTCACATTGATTTGATGTACTATACATCGAGGTTGCTCGCAGATGGCGCTGTAATCGACAAAAATCAAAATGGGTAAAACACCGTTGAAAATTGGGGATATCTCAAGAAATAAAAATCATATGAAATCAGAGAAATAAAAATGTAGACGTATGTGATATTTATCAAAATGCTATCCAATGAAATGTGAATTAACCCCCCACCCCTACGCTGCGAGAGTGGGAGAGGCAATTATTTCAAGTTGAAGGTCGTATTTTTGAACACTTACTGTAATTGGACAAAACACTCCGATATGTAAGACAAGAAAAAGAAGAGACACAACTGGATACATTACAAGTTATGAAATCTGAAGACATTGAAATATCCCGAAAACTACAAATCGGATCAAAAAACTTTATAATTAAATTTTGTTCGTCTCAGAGGGTACATCCAATGATACCAAATTCAACCCCCCACCACCACCACCCCCTATGAGGTGAGGGGCTGGGAAGAAAAACGTAAATAGGAACCCTCATTTTTTTATTGCAAATTCGGATTCTCCAGAAAATTTCACATTGATTTGATGTACTGTACGTCGGGGTTGCTCGCAGATGGCGCTGTAATCGACAAAAATCAAAATGGGTAAAACATCGCTGAAAATTGGGAATATCTCAAGAAATAAAAAATCATATAAAATTATGTTTTTTATTTTAATGAAATAAACTTGGAATTGTTTTTCATACTTATTTTTTTAATATTTTTTCGAACATTTTTTGAAAAGATTTTGAGTTATTTAATTTTCTCTTTTTATCATTTGTAAAGACTTTGTTTCGATTTTTTGTTTTTTTTCGTTTTGATGATGAATTAAATTTTAAAAAAATATTCTAAATTTCTTTGTTAAATTTAATCTCTTAATCTATAAATGCAACGTAATTATTTACTTTTATTATCATTTTTTAAATTTAAAAATTTTAAATTTAAATTTTAAATTAAGAACACAGACATACCAACAATTTTTTTAATTATGCAAATAATAATGATGATAATATAAATTCCACATTATTGAATTACATTAACATCGTTATCAATAAGATAAAAAAAATAATTATTACATCATTAAGAAAAATGTTTTATGCAAGTTTCAATTATTATTTCAAATATAAACAAAAGTTTTAACGTGACAGAATTTAATATAAAGCACAGAGAAATGACACAGAAATACAAAAAATGAAAATGAAAACAATTCAGCACCTGAATAGAATTGCCTTTCTGATTCAATTGTGGAGAGGAATTGGGAACGGCCATATCGTCCTTCAACGGACTCGTCAGCCCAATCGCGCCTCCCTGATAAAAAAACCAGAAAGGCAAGACCCTATGTGGAAGTCACCGACATACCTGGCAGTGTACCCCCCAAACAAGAAAGCAACAAAATTAATTGATGTGTCGCTAGAAATCATCAAAAACCTTTTCCTACGATTCGTAGGAAAAAGGCATTAAAAGGAAGAACTAATGTTTCCCAAAAAATTGATTTAACTAAAGGAAGAAGTTAAATAATAATAAATAAAAAACATATTTGAGCTTTAATAAGTTTGGGACGGACCGTTTCGTCCTTTTTAGGAACTCATCAGCCAAACCCACTCACCAGATGAAATGCTCAGATAGTGCAAATGTGGCATTTCCTCTGGTGAGTGGGTTTGATTGATGAGTCCCTCAAAAGACGATACGGTCTGTTCAAAACTTTCACCGATGAAAACTCAGATTATTTTTAGTTCTGTATTATTTCTCTATGCTTTATTTTATTTCAAATATTTATAAGTAGTTTGATACGTAAAAAAGTAAATAAATTAATAAGAGGATCGAAAAAAGTTTTTTTAGTGTTTTTAGTAAAAAAGAGCTTCTTATCAAGAATTCCTTTTATTTTTCCTCAAACATTACATCTATCTCCATATATAAAAAGAAAAATAAATATAACTGACTCATCAACGCCCAAACCAAACCCATGGACCTAGAAAGCTGAAATGTTGCACAGAGTTTCCCTTTATGATGTTGACAAGGAATAAGGCCGGATTTTTTGAAATTCTCACGGGATAGGGAATGAAATTCTCACGGGAATAAGAATTTATGTTTTCCCTTTAAAGTTGCCTTATCGATATATAGATATGTGGCGCCAACCAGCAAAATATCTGAGTTATCCGGAGAAAGCTCAATTTGCTAATTAATATTTTTTTAATGTTATGTATGCAAGGGTTCCGGAGCGAAGCGACGGTACCTGGCTATTAGATCTGTAAATAAATAATAAACTAATTGCAAAAAGAAAGTTATATGAGGCCTTCCACTGCTTGCATCTGCAAGGTGAAGAAATATAATTAGATTCAAATTACAAAAAATTAAAAAAATATCATTGTACAAATCATAAAATCTAAGTTATGAAATTAATTTTTATTTTTACTATTATAATGTCTAGATTTTTCTTTCAATGTTGGCATGATTAAGATATTCGATTCCTTTTGGAATTACTACAAATTTAAAAAAAATAAAAAAAAATGACACATTAACACAGATTGATTGTATAATTCGAATGTTTATTTGAAAAATTAAAAATGGACTCAAAATGAATCGTTAGTGAATGACAACATAAATTGATCTTACATGCTCAAATCAGTTGATGTTTGAGGTCGATCGTCTGTGGACATCGTTGTCGAAATAATGTTGCTCTTGAAAAATATTAAGATAACAGATGAAAAATGAAAATTATTTATCAAACGATAAATTAATGATGAAACGAATGAAAACAAGGTTAGATCGAAACACGCATGCGTGTGTTTCCGCCAACAATTCAATGTTTCCGCCAACATTGCTGCCTCTGGAATCTTCATAGGCAAAGACAGCTTGCTTTCACTGAAATACAAATTTCTCCGCTTCATACTTCCGGCGCTAGTTATGCTTCAGGTTAGGGATGGGTTGTTCGTATAAAAGAACTATAGTTCATGAACGACCTAGTTCAAATGAACTAGTTCATGAAAAGAACGACTTAGTTCAAAAGAACTAGTTCATGAAAAGGACGACTTAGTTCGCGAACGACCTAGTTCAAATGAACTAGGCCGTTCTTTTACCATTCCACTATTGGCTATTGGAATTGGTTTATTTCGTATTTGAGAACCTTTTTTTTTGGTTGTAAAAGTATTTGAAAACATACATTTTTTGTTGTTGTTGTTAAGTTAAAAAGAACGACTTAGTTCATTTGAACTAGTTCATTGAACTAGTTCAATAAAAAGAACTATCTCAAAAGAACTAGTTCAGTAAATTTTTACAGCAAAATAAACCAAAGAACGCACATAACTAAACAAAACAAATTCACTGAGCTATTTTTGATATTAGTGCTGGAAATGGAGGACAGCGCTGTTTCGCCCCTTTTTATGCTTGATTTTATTTTGATGTTTTTGTAATTCAGGGGTCATTGATTTGTATGTTTGTCCGTTTTGTCTATTCGTCCTTTTCACTGAGCTTGGGTATGCTGGATAGGTGGAGCTGATGAGAGGCCAAAAAGCCTCGAAACAGCGCTGTCCTCCATTTCCAGCACTAATATCAAAAATAGCTCAGTGAATTTGTGTTTTGTTTTGTTTAGTTATGTGCGTTCTTTGGTTTATTTTGCTGTAAAAATGTATTAACGCACGTTTATTTCCTTTGTCTAGTTCAGTAAATAGAACGATTTTGTCCATCTCTACTTCAGGTGAAGAGACTTATTGTATTGGCTCTGTGGCTCTTTGGCTCTGTGATTTCTCATTCCCCAACGATGTCCAGTTAGCTATCTGGACGTGCATAGTAGGGAGCATTTTTTAATTTTAAGTGTATTTTAGTGCGAGGCTAATTTTTAAAAATTTTAAATTCTTATCCGCAAGTTAAAGGACATGTTTTTAATTGTATTTAATTTAACTAAGTTCAACATAGTTTTATATCTCCATTGTCTTTGATTTCCATCTTTGTTGACCTCAAAAATCTACATAAGATATTGAGAAAGAAGATCAATTAAACTAACCCTGTACATCGCAGAGTGTAGCGCCCTTTTGGGAGATGAAAGTCTACATGGAATACTTCAAAAGTATATAATGGTTGGCGGAGGAGGCTACAGCGTTTTCGAGATGTTTGACGTTGTTTTCATTGATTGTTTTCATTTATTGTTTTCAAGTATTAGGTATCACATGTCTAAATATCCGTGAATGGTAGATTGTAGTAAGAAGTTTTATAAATAAAAATAAAACTGTCCAGAGGACCGTTCATCTTGACCCTAACCCGAGTGTCTCAATAAATTCTCGCTTTACCGTTTGCTTGTGCGACTAACCTTGTCTCCTGGCTGTAGAAAACTGCCTATTTCAATGCACATGTGTAATCCACTGTTACAGATGATAATTTGATTCTTCCCAATGATTAATGGAAAGAAACAAATTACACTAGGCCTACATCACAGTGATCATTAACTTTGCGCCTAACGGGGTTGGTTACTTTCAGAGAAACTGGGAAATTACTTGAATGACGTTTTTAACATTGCAATTTTTGACATGCTGCATTCTGAATAGTTTGTTTTTTGAAGAATGTGCATTTGTATATTTTGCAATTTGGGCTAGATAGTTAGCGAAGCACAAACAACTACATAGTACCGGTGGGGGGGGGGAACATGAGGCGCTCACTCCTATACCTTGTTCACAACGAGGCCATTATCTTTTAGATAGGCTTTTGTAGGCGTAAAGGGATAGAATTTATTGGTTACATTTTCTGTTAAAGCCTTCTCAGCCCATGTGCATGCTCCGATTTGACGCGAACCTTAAGTCCATGTAAATCGTTTCGGTCTGGATAGACGGAAATTAAAACAGAAGAAGAAAGAGAAATGGGAACAGTCCTCTCGAGCCGCAGGAAAATGCTCCATACAAGGTTAGAAAGGCCACTCTACTTATCCCAACAAACCAAAATCCTTCCATCCTGTCATAGCTTATTAACTTTAAGTTATACGAATTTGAATGGAGATGTTGATGTAGCGTAATGATTAAGTAGCACATCTCGAATATAGTTCCTGGGTTCAATTCTGCTACAGGACATTTATTATGTTATTTTTCTTCTTTCTTTCTTGATGAGTTCTAACCAGTACAAAACGGCTATCCGGGATTTCATCGATGCTATTTCCCGGTGTAAACGCATATGTTTACTTTTTTTTATAGATTTTATTTTTTCATGTTACAAGATACGCATGTTCAACTTTGCTATGTATAATATTTATAACATAACAGAGAAAAAGTACTTTTTCTTAAAAAATAACTAAACCAAAAAAGAAAAAAAAATGTGGAATTAAAATAAGTTGATCCCACTTGGGTTCACGTTGGTTCATGGGGTGCTGCAGGTAAGACTCCCAACATTTCAATGCCCCCGGACTGAGATGGAGTCGGGTGATCAAACAATGCGCTCGCCCACCTAAATCCCCATCTAAATCCCCGGGAATAAAGCTAGTACCCATTGTACAGACCCTAGGAGAAGAATTTAGCGAGAAAAAATCCGTGACATCCGCCGTGACTAGTCTTCAAAAACCCACAGTCAAGTATCTTACTACTCGACTGACGAATTTAAAGTAAAGAAATGAAATTAATTGTTCCTTTGCAGAATTAAACCACGAGTCCCGATTCTGATGCATAAACATTATGCCACATCAACACTTTCTTTGAATTCGATCAACAGGAAGTTATTAAGCTAGTTCTTCAAAATCAATGAAAACAATGTCAAATATCTCGAAATTAGTATTGATTCCTTTCGCTACACAAGTTTTTGAAGTACTCCATGTGCACTTTCATCTCTCAAAATGGCATTGAATTTTATGATTTTAGGGGAATACTAACTAACTTCTTTTCAGTTAAAAAAATAATATTTGTAATATCAAACTATTTACATTCAAAGAAAGAATATTTAAAAGGAATCTAAATTACAGTAAGATATTTAATTAGCTATGAAGCTTTTACTTTGGACTTCAATGACACATGACTTATCAATATCTTTACAGAATATCCAATAGAAGAAGTAAATTTCGAACTTTCAAATTCAACGTTTTCGGAGCGTTTACAAAGCGATCTCACTCCACAAGAATTTACCATCGAAAAAATTTCGTTTTCTTTGTGTGACAATGTTAAAAAGTATTATTCAGGTATTGTATGTGTCAAAAAAATTATTAGTTAAAAAATATATTTTATCAAATCACATAATGATTGCAAATTTGCACATATTTAATGTGCAATTATTTAATTTTTAATATTGCATTGTTCCCTTTAAAGGCGATGTAATGTAATCTGCATTTCTGTCTATATTGTACTTGAAACGTTATCGGAAATTGAGAATACTCATAGGATATCAGCGCTTCTATAAATGAAGACAACTTAGCTTAACAACTTAGGTTTAAATACTGCAATTTATCCATTAATGGAAAGGTTTTGGAAAATATTTAAATTAAGACAAAGAACTTTTTATTTGAGCTTTGTCATCATAATAGCTTAATATAAAATATCATTAAATCTAAATTACTCATGATATCTTATCAAAATATAATTCTATTATAAGATGATATTTCCCCACTCTTCTCAATTTCCAATAAAGTGGACTGACAGTTCCAAATTTCAATTCAAGCAAAGATTTTCCTTATCATCAGTTTTAGCTAAAAAATTACATAAGACAAATAACTTGTGATTTCCATTCTAAATTTACCTTCAGCAATTAAGAGGTTTTTTTTAAAATTTCAACAATTTTAGCCCGGTTCTTGCTTTACTTTCGTATCCTCCTGTTTAGTAACTTTTATTTTCCTGACTGTAAAAGTCTCTAGCTTTTCGATCATAGTTTTTCACTGTATTCTGAATTTCTTTGCTTACATATGATCTTCATATGTTCCCCAATTTTATAAAACCTTTTTGTTAATTCTAATGTAAAAACGTTCTTTATAATCATTATGTAAAGCTGTACATTAATTGTTTGAGTCAATGTCTATGTTTTTGAATGTTTTATTTGAAGTTCCGTGTTTAAAATATTTTTTTTCTTGTTCTACAGAACATGCCTGTGTGGCCTTGCATTTTTATCTGAAGAGGCAAGTGAAATTTCATCTCATTGTTACGTACATCCCAAGCCTGTTTCTGGTGATGCTGAGTTGGATTAGCTTTTGGTTAGATCCAACAGCAGCTGCACCTCGAGTTGCTCTTGGCGTCACTACGATGCTAGCTCTAATCACTCAGTTCATTAGCACTCAGCGTGATTTACCATCTGTACCTTATGTGAAAGCTTTGGATGTTTGGATGTTCGGATGTATTGCAACAGTTTTTATGTCACTTGTAGAATTTGCTTTTTCCTACTTCCTTAACCAAACAAATAGCAATTCAGTCTTCCCTAAATCAAAAGCATTGACTGTGAAAGAAATTAATCAGGTAAGATAATTGAATCATGCTAATAGCATGATTTCGTATAATTGAATTCAAATTTACAGATTATTTAAAACTAAATAAAATAATGAAAGTGCCTAGTTTATAAATTTACTCATTAAAAATTAATAATCATTAATTAATATAAAGTGTGGTGTACACGATTAAGCAAAAAACTTTGTTGTCTATCCAGCACGTCGCATGCTACCTTGTCTGACGGGTTTTCGACAGACCGTTGCTTGCCAACAATTCGGTCAGCCAGTTCTATTTTGGCATTTGGTCGGGCAAAAAATAACCAATCACAGTGGAGCTTTGGAACTCGTCAGTCGTTAGGTCACGCCCTTTGATAGAGATGGCTTCACTTTGATTTTCCCCACTTCAACTCGACGGAGAGCAATTAGGAAATTATTATCACAGTATTCAAGATTATCTTTCAAAAATAAATAAAGTTTTTACTTAAATGCATTAATTTTATGCGTCAGAATTTATCAGAGAGTTTTTAAAAACTGGATTTTTTTTATAATTGCACAGCATCGGCTGTGTTCGCATGGAATTCTGGGATAGCCGATCTCTCGCTAGTTGAAGAATTGAAGAATTAATCCCAACAAATCTGAGAAATTCAAAAAGAAAATATCCCAGGATGGATTTGCTGAATTTCTGTTAATTTATGAATGTGAATTTTGCCGTATTAAAGGCTTCAATAATCATCCAATTCAAAATTTTAAAATTACTTTCGTTGTTTGATTCATAGATGAAAAACAGGCACAATAGCATTCACTATTGTTCGAAATTCTTTCTTCAAAATGTTTTCTAGAGTATTTTGATGCATAAAGTTACTTTAGTGTAAAGATTGTTTCCTGTCGAATGATGATATTTCTTATTACAATAATAGCTTTTTGATGGTTTTTAGTGCAGTGGAATTGAGATATTCAGGGAAGCAAACTGCGAATGATGTCATCAGTGACGTATTTAAATTCTGTGCTTGTATTGGTTGGATTTTCGAAAGACATGCGTTGAATGTCCTGCCGTGTTCTGCCCTGGCAGTCTCATCAAACACGTTTCTGCCAGACAGGTCGCAGGAACATGTTGGATGTTGTTCGCCTGGCTTAATAATTATTAATTTTATTAACAATTTTAGTGAGTAATACAAAATCTCTATTTGTAAAGAAAAAAATGTATTTGTTCGCTGTACACTCCTAGGCCCTTTGATCAAACTAGAACATAGTTTGGAGAATTATTCTTTATAACCCTGCGGAAAAAACAGGCAGAATGAACCCGGACACATCTTCCCCTTCCCCTCATAATCCCTTTGACAGTTTTATAACTTTTAAGTATTGCTTATTAACTCACTTCTGTCTCCGCAGTTGCAGTGTAGGTGTGGTGCAGATGTTAAAGTCTGTCTTTTAAAGATATGGTTGCTAGATTCCAATCTGCTTGAAGGCAAAACATTTTTTTTGTATTTTTCATTTTTTTTCTTTTTTTTTCCTATTTTTTTACTTTTTTTCTTTATTTATTACTAGTTGTACCCGGCCACTCGTTGCTGTGGCACAGTCTGGTTAAATGGAAAAAGAGAGGCAATTGCATCTTGAGCGTACTACCTTCATTTTGTATTACCTTCATTTACAACTGCATCTCGTAGTTGTATTCTTCAGAGTGAAACTCGGTCTGATTCAAAAGGATACAAACATTTTGTTTCGATTTTTGCATACATATGTACGATGTATTGGTGAAATAATTTACGTCTACCAGATTGTATGATTGCTGATCACGGAGTCGTGTTTGACGCTGATATGCTGTTTCTCATTGACGTCTTTCAGCCACTCTCAGTCTGCCGTTCATTCTGTATAGAACGAAGCAGATCTGAAGCTGCAGAACGTGATCGCCGTGCTTTCAACCGTGCATCCTCAAGTCTGGCTACACTTGCTTGTGCTGCTTCCTCGGCACGTATTTGAGCCATTCCTTGTCTGTTTCGCTCGTTCGCTGATGCCCGTTCTTCCTCAGTTTGATTTGCAATTACTCGTTGCACTGCTTCCGCTCCGTGAGTACGACGACTTAAGTTTGGTCTTCTGCAAGGCAATATTTTGATGAACTAAAGCAGATCGATTGCACTGAAAAAGAAGAAAGTAAGTTATAACAAAAACATAGAAAATTGCAAAACAATAAAAAATGAAAAAACACGAACTCAAAAACAAAGAAAAAAAACTACTAACAATATATTGTTAGTTGCCAAATTAATTTGGCTTACCACTGGGTTCCACACTTGTGATTCTTTATTTTTTTATTTTAATGAGTCCTAAACAGTCCTTCTTCTGTGACGGTTTACTCCTCACGGTTTCAACTGGAAACCTCTCTTCTACGGAAGGCGGCCTTTGTTGCCGACGGAATCTTTACTTTCCAGGAAGGGAGACCCTTGACAATCTTGCTTCTGTCATAACTGTTGGTGGCGTCTGGCCGCTAAACTACCGGGCTTCTCCTGCTGGTCGGCTAAACTTCTCTTGGCACCGGCTTAGAGAACCACTGCTGAACTACTGGGAACAAATGGGCGGTTAACTTCTCTCGTCTCCGGCTTGGAAATCTGCTGGCTGCTGCTTGCCGCGGATGAACTGGAGTTCTTCTTCCTCGTTGGAATTCAATGCAGGCGGCTGCTACTTCTCTCTTCTTCTCGTGGTGGAGAACACCTTGTGTGGCTAACTGGTACCGAACGATCTGGCTTCCCTTTTCTTTCGTTCCCCGGTTGGAGACTGCTGGTGGCAGCTTGCCGCGGACGAACTGGCTTTCTCTAGCTGCAGGAGCGGCTTATAAGGCCGACACCGCGTTCATTTCCGGAAACCAAGGGGGAAAAGGAAGCTCTGCCGGAACAGTTCACTACTGAGGGGTAGAGACGCAGCTTTTTCATTTGTCATGCAACAATATTTCAATTCAAACGCAGTTCAATCGACTCAGCTCAATTCCAACGCAATGAGAGATGAAATATTTCAATCCGTTCGAACAAATCAATCCGAAGAGGTCAATTTCACGATATAATTTGAATTCAAATGAAAATCAATCGACACAGCTCAATTCCACCGCCAATTACATTGAAACATAAGAAAAACAGTTAAAAAAACGAAATGAAAAACAATGTAAAAAGAAAAAAAAAGTATACTCATGAAATGAACGCTATAGTAAACGACACAGGTCAATTCCAACGCAATGTTGCACGAAATAATTAAATCAAAATGAAAATAGTCGAAATCACGCTGTCCGGCAAGAGCAATGTTTATTATTGCGTGTGTTGCTTTTACGTCCAACAGATGGCGCTATTTTTCACAAAAAACCATTAAATGTGTTTTGTGAAAAATGTTTTTCTCACAACGGAGATTTAAAAAGACATCTTAGATCAGACACAGGTGAAAAGCCATTTAAATGTGAGTTTTGTGAAAAATGTTTTTCTCGAAATGGACTTTTAAAAATCCATCTTCGATCACATATAGATAAAAATCCACTTAAATGTGAGGATTATCTTAGTTATAATAATGAGTTCTATTTTAAATAAAACATTCAAGTTAAATGAACAGAAAATTAAAGCTATTAATTGTAAACTGCAATTCCAACGACTATTTTCTTTGTCTTCGTTGGAGATGTTTGAGGCACAGGTCATGGGGTACCTAGATGGCTCGCTGAGGTCTAGAGGCAGTAAGATAGTGGCGGCTGCAATTTTGTTGTTAGGCAAGAAATCCCGTTTCTCCCGTTTCTTTCATATACAGAAATTATCATATACATAAGGTGTGACATCTTTATAATAGATACATAAAAACACCCGCACATTTGAATGCAACGTTATGTCAAAATTTCAAAGCAATCGGTAAAGAACTTTCGGAGATTTGCGATTTTGAGCAAACGAATATTTAAATTTTTATTTATATAAATAATGAATTTTCTTTTTTTTTTTTTATTTAGAAATCAGTAATATTCTTCTTAACCTTTTTTTTTAATTACATGTTTTTAATTTAATAAGAACGAAAATCCGAATCCGGATATGAAATCATATAAATCATATGAATCACATGAATGTTAATAAAAAAAATTTACGTGCTGAGAATATATCAATGAAAAAACAAAACAAGAAAAGAACAGCACATGAATAAATTAAATTGGCTTTCTGAATCAACTGAATCATGAAGGAATTGGAAACGACCGTTTTCGTCCTTCTAGGGACTCATCAGCCCAATCCGCCTTCCCCGAAAATTTATTTTATTCATGTGCTGTTCTTTTCTTGTTTTGTTTTTTCATTGATATATTCTCGGCACGTAAAATTTTTTTATTTAGGTTAATTCACCTTTTATGAACCTTTAGTTCGTTTAATAAAAGCCTTTTTGCCTATTAGTTATAGGCTAAGGCTTCTTGGTTGTGTAAAATAACACAACAACTTATTTTCTTGCTTCTTTTGCTTTCGGGCCACTGCAAGGTGTGACGGTGGCCTTCAGATAAGCTTTTGCCTTTCTGAGTCTTTTATCGGGGAAGGCGGATTGGGCTGATAAGTCCCTAGAAGTACGAAACGGCCGTTCCCAGTTCCTTCGGATAATTGATTCAGAAAGGCAATGTATTTTATTCATCTTTTCTTGTTTTGTTTTTTCACATGAATGTTCTTTGTCAAAATCTAAAACATAGGCCTACGTTCGACGAATATGATGTCTCATCCTAAGAGATGAGAACTGGAGGAGGGATAGGAACAAACCTTTTTGAAGAGTACTTTACGGGGTTTTCAGATTACAAGTTCAGAATATATCATTACTTGTGACACGGGCTGCGTTATACAGTGTGTCTAAAAAAAGAATAACCACGTTCTCCCACCTACCAATTTTGACACCTGCTGAGTTAGTGTTAATTGAAAACACGAACTCCGGCCAATCTGGCTACGATCTAGCCTCAACCAAGACTCCGAATAAAATGCGCATTGCAACCAACTTTAATGCGGAGTAATGTTACTTCGAGGATATTTAAAACTATGGAATAAATATCTATTTACCTAAATTCCAAAATCCACAGAATTAATCAAATTCTTGTGAGAATTGGCGGTTGTGCTGGGCCCGGGTAATGATATCCCGCCAAAATCACTAAGTCAATTATCCCCACCAAAAAATGAAAGAATAGGATTTAAACAGAAAGTTAAAATTCTATTTTAGAAATTTTATTGGAAGAAACAACTTAATGTCGAATTAACTATCCCTGATGAGATGGTGAGACTGTAGATCCTTGTTTTAATAATTGTTGTTATAATCTACTTGACTCTGGATATTGATAAATTCAACTAATTGATAAATGAATATAAAATGACAATGACACAATATCAGAACAATAAAATTACTCTTATTATTATTATTATTTTACTACAAAAACATCAAAATAAAATAAAGAATAAAAAGGGTGAATAATTAATCCCCGCTAGCGTTTAGCTTAGCATCAAGGAATTAATTTATAACAAATTAATTATTTTAAAGAATTCATTTATTCTTTATTTTATTTTGATGTTTTTGTAATTCAGGGGTCATTGATTTGTATGTTTGTCCGTTTTGTATATCGTCCCATTTCACTGAGCTTTGTATGCTGGATGGATTTGGAGTGATGAGAGGCCAATAAGCCTCGAAACAGTACTGTCTCCAATTTCCAGCACAAATATCAAAAAATAGCTCAGTGAATTTGTGTTTTGTTTAGTTATGTGCGTTCGTTGTTTTATTTTACTGTAAAAATGTACTAATGCACGTTAAATCTATTGTCTAATTACTAATCTTGTTATAAATTAATTCCTTGATGCTAAACGCTAGCGGGAATTAATTATTCACCCCTTTTTATTCTTTATTTTATTTTGATGTTTTTGTAATTCAGGGGTCATTGATTTGTATGTTTGTCCGTTTTGTATATTGTCCCAATTCACTGAGCTTGGTATGCTGGATGGATTTGGACTGATGAGAGGCCAATAAGCCTCGAAACAGTACTGTCTCCAATTTCCAGCACAAATATCAAAAAATAGCTCAGTGAATTTGTGTTTTGTTTAGTTTTGTGCGTTCTTTGTTTTATTTTACTGTAAAAATGTACTAACGCACGTTAAATCTATTATCTTTTTTTTTTATTTAGAAAAAAATAAAATTTCCTAATACCCCTTCCCAGGTGCACCTTTTAGTATAATGTAACCGACCCTGTCTTCCTGAAAAAAATAATATTAAGGCAAAATATAACCCCCGAAAAAAAATGAAACAATGACATGTATACAAGAAAGTTAACATGCTAACAATGGATTACACATTAAATGTTTTGATATTTGTGAGAAGTAACACAAGATATAATTAATCACTTAAACACACTTTAATAGTTCACATTTTGTTTTAATCTTGTTTATTGGTCCTTCCTTTTTCCGAGTACGTGTTCCTAACACAAAGTATCGGCTTTTTCCCAATACCATCAATGAACTTTCACCCTGCGATTATCATCAAAGATATCGCTTATGCTTTCACCTGTCTGCGTAAATTACTTAAATAGTGGAGCAGCAGGATACATAGTTATTTATCCCCACTATTGCAGAAATGCACCTGATTATGTATAGACATACAATTATGATCTTTTTAGCGTCGCTATGGCTCTCCTCGTGTGAATTTCAGCTCTTTTTCACGCAAAGTCGTCATTCACAGCACAGTTTTACACAAGCATAAGCGAATGTCCAGCTTAACTGCAGTGTTCGCCATGACACTAGGCATCTAATTAAGGAGCAAACAGTTCGTTGTATTTTCCGTGTTCTTTAAGACTTTCTCTGCTAGACAGTTTTCTAGAACGATTAAACGATTACAGTTAACCCATTACACTCTAAAGTTTTTTCTCTCCCCGTTTCGCGCCAAAAACATAGTTGCGGTTTTCTATCTAACCAATAGGACGTCGTAAAACCAATCACATGACCATAGTTTTTCTCGTATCGTGTATTCCAATGCATTTCCAGGTTCTCACGAGAACTGACACATAATATCGAGTCATATGATTTTATTATCCCAAAGCACAGGTTTTCGCACGATTTCTTCCCTTAAATTTTATATATATTAATATTTGCCGATAAAATGGATATATGTACAGTGTTACCTTCTTTAACGGACACCCTGAATAGCGGACACCTCTAATTAGCGGACATTATTGCGGGTCCCAGTCCTTTACAATAGGACATTCCATGTTATCCACTCCGAATAGCGAACACTCTAAATAGCGGACAGTTATTTTAACTGTGAATTTATTTTTTTTTCGATTAACATTTCGACAAACACATTATGGTTGTATTTACATCGGTGTCCCACACATTGTATCGGTGCCCCCCCCCCCCTATATTGATACATTGTATCTGTGTCCCCATGATTCAATGCACGAATCTGAGGCCCTTTTTTTCACTGCAGTTGCTTTGTAAACGTCAATACCTCATAAAGCTATCCTATAAACGTGTTGATTAAATTTAGTGCGAATTAAAATGGCGTCAAACAAGGAAGAGATTGGTACTGAAAGAAAAAAATGATGTTCTTGAAGTTGCTGAAAAAGAAAAGCTGAGTGTGAGTTGTCTTGCTGAATGTTTTAAAGTTGGAAAAACTCAGATAAGAACTTTTAAAGGACAAAGATGAGATTAGAAAAATGTGAATGGTGAATTCAAACGAAAATTCGAAGAATTTGAAGTTTCGTAAAACTGAAACAAGCAAAATCGACGAAGTGGTTATAAAATGGTTCCACTCTGCTCATGCAAAGAACATTCCTATAAGCGGTATTTTGCTTCAAGAAAAAGCCAGAGAATTCGGTCAGACTTTAGAATTGGAAACGTTTAAGGCATCAAATGGATGGCTACAAATTAATTTTCTATATACTTAATTAGTTTTGTCATTATTTTAAGTAAGACAAACGGATTAGCACTCATTTAAAAAGGAATACAGTAAATAATTTGCAATTGCTCATATTCTCTCATATTGCAATGGTAATTGTAGAAATTTAATTTAATATCGTAAGTAATTTTTCATTAAATGACATGCTATAAGCTAAAAAATGAAAAAAAAGATAGTCCTCCCCATTAGCGGACACCTCCCAATAACGGACGAAACTTCCGATCCCATGACTGTCCGCTATTCGGAGGTAACATTGTATAAAACAAATCACCCTTAAATACAATTTAAATATTTCACCAACAACACTAATATGCGTATATAATAAAAATGATCTTCAATAATACAATATTCAAAACATTTCTTATTTATTTAAATTGAAAATTTACCCTGACTTCACAACTGTCACAAGTTGCGAAATAGCAACGTGACACTTGGTAAACATTATGTGAATTTTTTTACCAACTGGTGAAGGTTTGAAGTGATGGGGGGGGGGGGTTGGAGAAGGACATAAAAATATAAGAAGTCTTGTATTCGACGAACTCGATACTAATTTGATATCTAGGGCTTAAGGGATGCTTTAAAATTGTTGTAAATTAACTTCTACTAAGTTAAATTAGCATTGGAATTAAAATTTTTAAAAAATAAATACAGTTTGAAACATATTTTCATTCACTGATCTTCAAAAAAGTATTCATTGATTCGAACTATCCATGAGAAACTATCGAATAAAGTAAAAATTAACATCTGAATTCTAATACAGTTTGCAAAAGCATAGGTATTTCTATTAATAAAATTTTATAACAATAAATATTTACAAATTATCCAAAATTTGTTGCTGAAAGTACCAGAGATTTCGATACTCATACACCAAGGACTGATCAATATATCGGAAACTTATCAATATCAATATATATCAATACTTTATATACATAAGATACATTACCAAACACATTTCCTAGGATTACGATCAAAATTGTACACTTCTTTTACGAGTATCAACAGCATATCTCAAATAAATATTATTAAATACAATATTAAACTTTGATGAAAGTTGACGACGAAACAAAAGTCGTTTCTTGTTGAATATTATTTTCATTCACATAGTGTTGGTAAAGGAAATGGTCCAAGCCTAGAATATACTTGTGAGCAGTTTGTTGGTCGTTTCCGTAGGTGTGCCCCAAAGCAAGTGTTTCATCTTTTCCTTATTCGGGAAATTCCGACGAACTGGGAGTGTTTTCCTGCATTCGGGGAGACCATGAACATTGAAAAATTGAGAATCACGAGTCCGCGCTAGAGCATGTGTCACAATCTACGAATGTAGTCCAAACAGCGGTAAAACATGGGATACTGAACCAGTCACTGCATTTTCACTACATAGAATCATTGAGGAGCTGGCTGCCTTTTCATTAGATGGTTCAGTGTTTAAGAGCAATGGATTACACGCGTGCTTGGTGGAAACACTGATCACTGTGCCATCCAATATCTATGAGGATCAGTCCTTCCTCTATATTGTCTGGTTCTCAGAAGAAGTGCATTTCTATCTAAGCGATCATGTTAAAAGACAGACTAAGAGGTTTCTTGGTTTTTCGAGACAAGAATTCATCCGTGATTCCCCTGAGTTTTTTCTGTTTACACTTCATCATCCTTAAATTTACATTTAATTGATAATAATCATGTTTACTACACAACATATATCGTCCTATATCCCTTGATCTTTTATACTTTCCCATTGAATAGTTACTTATTTCATGAACTCTCAATACAGTCATTTAGAAACATAAAATATATATACATGTTTGTTTCTGAATTTTAGGATAAAGATCAGCGTTCCTTTCCTATAAAAGATATGAAGACTTGTTTGAAGCCATCAAAAACCCTGCCTGATAGAATATGTCGTTTTTTGTTTCCAATCTTATTTTTAATTTTCAATATTTCCTATTGGAATTATTATTTGAAAAATAATGGACCTACTAATTAATAACAATAAGAATTGAATAAAATAAAATAATTACAGGAATAAATTCAGCATCAAATTGAAAATAAATGCTAAAATGTATAAAAATAATCACGCATAATGTTATTGTTTGTGAATTGGTTAAATACTATATTATTTTATAAATAACTATATATTTTGTTTTATACTAATGTAATTCCAGCTGTGATATTTGTAAATAAAACAAACTACAGTTAGGAAATCGATAGTAATTATTACTAGGGCAATTATTATCATTATTATTATTATTATTATTATTATATACAAAACAATGTGTATCACAGCTGCCAGTTCCTTAGCTGGTGTTGGCCTTCAAACGCATCGAATTCTTCCCAAGAATCTAGGATGTCGTAATGTATCGGCGCAAAATATGTGCTGATCCAAGCAGTGCGGATTTTTGGAGTTGATCGATGGAGATTTTGTCAATATTTAGATGTTGTAAGTGCTTACCAAGGTTTTTTGGTATAGCATCCAGTGTGCCGATAACCACTGGAACCACCACTGCCGGCTTGTGCCATAATCGTTGAACTTCGATTTTTAAGTCTTGATAACGTGTGATTTTTTCTAGTTCTTTTTCTTCCACTCTACTATCACCAGGTATGGCTATATCAATTATTATTATTATTATTATTATTATTATTATGTTTGTATGTTTCAAACCTTGGGTTTCCCCAGCAAAAACAATATGGCGGGTCAAGGACCAAAGCACATACTGCCAAGTGTAAAGATATGTGCAAGAATGATTAGGGATGTGTGCTTGTGTCCATAAATTTCCTAACTATGCGTGTAGTGTTGAGTACCACAGCCTTCTGCAGTTGTGCATAAGTGTTTTTGTGAAGTCCTAGTGTGCTGAGACTGTGGTGCAATGTGTGAGGCACCAGACCAGTGGCAGACAGAACGATGGGTACAACACGTACTCGATCCTGCCTCCTTATTATTATTATTATTATTATTATTATTATTTATTCTTATAAAACTAGACTCAATCCTGTTCTTCTACTAACAAAAACAAGATCCAACTATCAAGGAAGAGCAGTCAGTTATTCAGGTCCTCTAAATTGGAATAAAATTCCAAATGAAATTCGTGATTGCACTTCTCTGACACAATTTTAAAAAAAAATTAAACAACACTTATCCACTCAACTCAATCCTAATAAATCATCATAAATATATAATTCCTCTCTTGAAATGGACCCAATAATTGATTGTAATCTCACCTCTCCTCTCTTTCTTCTCACTCTCTCCTTTTTTATTTTCCCCTTCTTCTATCTAGGTAAGCGCCATCAGTCTAATTTTTGTATTATATAATTTTCGCAGCATATAGTTTCCTCAAAATGTGATGAACTGAATTTTTTTCGCCCTCATAATGTACATTGTAAAATATTTGTAAAAAAAAGAAGAAAATAATCCAGTTTCTTCATCTTTTATTTTTTCCCTGTAATGTTCTTTGTTTTATTTTCATATGTAATTGCCTCGATGCCGACACCCTTTTGTCTTCTCGAGGGGATCACCCTTAAGAGAACTGGGATGTCAAAACTGTAATCAATACATACTGTTGTAAATATTTTTTATTGGCAATAAAATTCATCATCATTCCTCATTCAGCCTTTATCAGTCCACTGCTGGACGAAGGCCTCCCCCATACATCTCCATCGTTTACGGTCATCAGCTTTACTTCTCCATCTCTTCCCCGCAAACTTCTCCATCTCATCCTTCCATCTGCCCTTTGGTCTTCCTCTCTTCCTTTGACCTGTGGAGGGTTTCCAAAACGTGGTCAGGCTCGTCCAGTTTTCCCTAGTCTTTCTGGCCAGGTGTCCTGCCCACCTCCACTTTGACTTCTTTAGACATATAACTGCGTCCTGTATCTTGGTCTGTTGTCTGATCCATGTGTTTTTCTTCATATCTCTCAATGTTATATTTAACATGTTTCTTTCCATACGTCTCTGAGAAACCCTAATCTTATTTTCTTGGCTTTTAGTCGTTGTCCATGTTTCTCCGGCATATGTTAATACAGGTAGGACACACTGGTTGTAGGCTTGTCTTTTTAGGCTTATAGGTATGTCTGCTTTAAAAATATACCCCATTTTCTTGAAAGCCATCCATGAAAGTTGAATTCTTCTTTTGATTTCCTTTTCCATCCCCCCATTAATCTGTAATATTGTCCTAGGTAGTTAAATATTTCTACAATTTCGATATCTTGATTTTCCAACTGAATATTCCTTGGTTTCACAAATTTGTTGAACATTAATTTGGTTTTTTCTTTATTAATTTTTAATCCTATGATTTTGCTTTCTTGGTTTATATCTATTAACATTTTCTCCAGCTGCTGGGAATCTCTTGATATAATTACTATGTCATCTGCATATCTTAGATGGGAAATCCTCTTTTGATTTATTTTAATTCCTTCCCCCTTCCAGTTTAATCTATTGAAAATAAGATCAAGTGCAGCAGTAAACAACTTTGGGGATAGGGAGTCGCCCTGTCTGATTCCCTTTTCTAGGTTTATGGTTCCGCTAATTTCATTTAGAGTGAAAGTTGCTCTTGCCTTGTTGTAAATATTTTGTATCAGATCAATGTATGTTCTCTCTATTTCTAGTTTGGACAAGCATTCCACTATTGCCTCAGTCTTGATGGAATCAAAGGCTTTTTCATAGTCAATAAAAGCCAAGCAGAGAGGTCTTTGGAATTCCGTTCGTTTTTCTATAATTTGTCTTAGTATATATATGGTCTATTGTACTGTATCCTTTCCTTTATCCCGCTTGTTCTATTGGTTGGCCATTGTCTAATGCGGGGGTGAGTCTGATGGTAATTATTTTGGTAAAAATCTTGTATAAGTTGGAAAGTAGACTTATTGGTCTGTAATTTTTTATTTCTTCCTTTTGTCCTTTTTTAAAGATCAGTATTAGTTTGGCATTATTCCAATTCTCTGGGATTCTTCGTTCTCTCAAACATAGATTGTATAGAGAGGCCAGAATTTCCATTAGTTTATCTCCTCCCATTTTTATTGTTTCTATTTCTATTTGGTCCTCTCCGGGACTTTTTCCATTTTTCATATCTCTTAGAGCTGTTTTAATTTCTGATATTGTGATCATTGGTACTTCTTCTTGATAGTCCTAATCCTTCTGAGTCCTGATTATTTTCGTATCATCTTTGTATAATTCTGAGTAAAATTCTTGTACCCTTCTGACTATTTTCTTTGTATTCCTTGTTATTGTTCCATCTTTTTCTGCTATGGCTATTATTTCATTTGTACCTTCAGCGAGACCTCTTTTAAGAATCTTCATGCTTGAATTATTTTCAATTGTTTTCCTGATAATATTTGTATTATAAGTTCTTATTTCATTCCTCATATTTTTTCTGATAGTTTTACAAAGTTCAGTATATTCTATTCTGGACCTGTCATTTATATCTTTCTTAAAATCTCTTCTTTTCTTTAGTAGATCTAAGGTATTTTGAGATAATTTATTTGTCATTTTTTATGACTTCTTTTTTTGCCTTCGACAGTGTATCTGTTATATGTTTATTTAGCCCCTCTATATCATCTGTGGGTGTTTCCATGATTGTTTTGTTTATTTCAAGTTCAAGTTTTTCTCTGTTGATTTCTCTGCATGAGGGTATTTTCTTCTTTTTTATGAGTTTAAGCCTTTCCCAGTGAGTGTTTATCACCACTCTTGATCTTACCAGTCTATGGTCGCTACCTGTATTAAATCTATTTAGTACTGTGATGTCTTTAATTATATGTTTTTTATTACTCAATATGTAGTCAATTTCATTTTTTGTTTTTCCGTCAGGACTTCTCCAAGTCCATTTAGCCTTTGGCTTTTTCCTGAAGTAAGTGTTCATAATGTATAGGTTGTAGTTGCTGGCAAAGTCTAAAAGCAACTCTCCTCTGTTGTTCTGTTGACCTAAACCATATCTTCCTGCTGAATCATGATAGTAATCTCCTTCTCCTACTATAGCATTGAAGTCTCCTATTATCATAACAAATTCTTCCGTATTGCTTGACAAAGTTTCTCCAAGGTCTTCATAGAATGATTCTATTTCTTCTTCTGATGACTGGGATGTTGCTGCATAAATTTGGATAAGTTTGATTTTGTATTTTTCGTTTAGTTTTATCGTCAATTCTGCTATTCTGTTGCTGATTTGTCTAAAATTTGATGTTCTATGTTTTATATTTTTATTGACAACAAATCCGATTCCAATAGTTCTCTGTGTGGTTTCCCCGTAGTTGTAGAATTTGTGACCGCTTTTCAATGTTTTCAGCTCTTCCCCTTTTCTTTTCGTATCACATAACCCTATTACATCCCATTTTATTTTTCTTTAAGTTCAATTTCGAGTTCAGCCAATCTGTCTTCTCCATTTAATGTGCGGCAATTATATGTGCCAATGTTAAGCGTTATTTTGTTTTTATCGTAATGGGTGTTTAGTTTCCCTTGCTTTACATCTGGATCCGTCCTCCTGTACAGGTTTAGGTGCGGCCCTTCATATAGGGATACTGTAGTCACGTTTGGTTGTTGCCCATTTTGGCCTTGGCTTATACGGCCTTCCTTCTTTCTTGCTGGCATCTTGTTTGGGGGGGTTGAAACTCTAATCTCCCACGATGACTTTCAACGGCGTATTGGGAGATGCATTTTATCCCTAGCTGCCAGGGTTAATAGTATAGGCCGCTCCTGACATGGAGAACAGACGCCTTCTGCTGCCGCTCCATTGGAGTACAGACACAGCATGGAGTGCTACCGTTGGTCCGTGATAGGACTCATCCCCCAGCATCTTCACCAATTTCACCAGTTTTGGTCTGCCCCGGGTATTTGATTTCCCCGGTACCACCCATATCTGGGAGGCGTTCCCCTATCCGCCACCTGGGGAGGCACCCGATGGGGGACTGGCAACCCCAATAAAATTATTATTTTTATTATATTATTATTATACATTTATTTATCTCAGACAAAGTCCGGAAGCCTTGTAGGCGGAGAAATTCATCTCAAGCCATCTGTTGTAGAAACCTGCGGGTGATATGACATGTTTGTAATAATACACTTTTCTTGATATTTTTGATAAGATTTTGTTGCAGCCCATTTTTTTCTAAATTATCAATAAAATTTTTTGAAACAATTCCGGTCGCCGATATCATCAATGGTACTGTTTGAATTCGTTGCTGCTTCCATATTCGCTGTATTTCCATCGCCAGATTTTCATACTTTCATAACTTTATTTCTTGCCATCAACAGCGTAAATTAAGAAAATTCGAGAAGAAGTTTAAATTTCGTAGAAATCCAGGATAATGGTTTACAGATTCTTCCAAACTCAAATTTATAATATTTTTCATTATTTTGATTTTTTTTTGATAATTCATATAAGTTATTTTACTTCAATAAATCGATTAATTATTATCATTAATAGTACTCTAATAATATTAATCTATTATATTTTTAAATTCCCATTTATTTTTAATACAAAACTACATGTTCTTTTTCCATTTCGCATACATTTCAAAGAATGTCAATGAATGAGTCGGAAACTATAAAAATGTTTTAAATATTTTCAATCTGTAGAAACAACACGTACTTGCCGTGATTATTATTCAGTGCTACTTGCATGATACTGTATATTTTTTGCTTATCTTATTATTATCAGTGAGAAAGCAACTGTTTTTGAATTTAAGAGTTCTTTTGTACATGATGATGTCTAATAATAAATTCATTGCTATTCATGATTGATAGGAAATCTTTTACTCGAAATCTAAAGAAAATGTAGTGACTTTGAATTTTAATTTTGACATTAAAATAATACTCAAATGCAGAATTATTCAAGGATAATAAAAATCTATTTCTATTACAAACTCCTAATAAATATGTGGAATTCTTGATAACTGAAAAATAAAAAAATTCCTAAACCTTAAAACTGTCACATATTATTTTTTTATTTAAATAAATTGATAAAATTTCTGTTGAAGTGATGTTTCTGTTTAAGATCAAACGCAAGGGCCATTAGCATCGCCATTCACATATTTTCAGACAAATATTTGTAACGAACTAAATAATTAGCTTTGTCACATTATTTGTTCTATTTTCCCTCTGAATATTTACCCATTTAAAAGGGGATTTTTTTTCCCTTCTAATTTGTATATCAAACGAGACGCTAAATCAAAAGGTTGCAAGATCATTTGGATAAAAAAAACCCAAGACATTCTAATCAGAAAAAAAATAAATCCTCAAAGGTTATAAAAATAACAAATCAAGACGAAATAAATAAAATTTAAATTAGAAAAGAAATTATTAAACGTAATAATAATAAATAATGAATTAGAACACAGTAGACACGTTGAACTTGGTGAATTAAACGTTTTAGATTACATAAATTCTTGGAATTCTTGTATTATTTCTAAATAGACGTAGCATAAAAACTAATTTAGATTACCTAAATGCTAACATTGGCAACAAAATCTACAAAATTGAACTTAATAATCTTGGTGAAGGTTAATATGAAAGGTTAATAATATAATATATAAAATAATTTCAAAATTCCTGGCTTTAATAAAATAGAATAAACATAGAAAACATTTAAGAGGAGGAGGAATCTTTATGATTTCCAAACCCGAATATTCAGTAAACAATCTCAAGAATGATTCTATTTTATACGAAAATATGTTATGAAAATTTTATTTTATGTATTACGTACAGATCTCCTCTAACAAATAAAAATCCTTTTGTAAATGAATTATTAAATAAATTGCTAGTAATAAAAAAGAAAATAATACTAATAATAATAATAATAATAATAACTATAATTGCATGCGCATAGACGACTTTAACATTAACATTCATTGGAAAAATGAAATTAATACAACGAAGAATTACATAAGTTTTTTTTACAATTTTGGATATTTTAATGACATCTTTAAAACTACTGGAAATTTTAATATAAAACCCACACCACAAAAGCATGTATAGATCATTGTTTTTCCCACATGATAAATTATAATATTAAATCTTATATGATCAAATGGGATATTTCATGAAAATGAAAAGAAATTTAAATTCTATTAATAAAAATAATAACTTAAAGAAAAAGCTAGGAGAAAATAGCATATATTATACCAATTCCTAAAGGAGGTAATATGGAAGACTTCGCTAATTATAGGCTAATTTCAATTTTATCAAATATTTGGAAAATCGTAGAAAGTGCTTTTCCTAAATCAATAAATGATTTTATCACTAAATCAAATATCTTAAAACAAAATCAATTCAATGCTTATCAGTCAAATAAAGGCACTAAAGACCCATTAAAATCATTTCAATAATGAAGTTACACAAAATTTAATTAAAAGACAAGTATCAATAATAGCTTTTATAGACATTAGCGAAGTTTTTATGTAAATAGAATAAATATTAAAAAAATTAGAATTACGGTATAATAGGAGATTTTCATGTTCTTAATAAGCTGAACATAAACTTAAACTTAAACTAAAGAGTCCAAAAAATTTGAAGTTTGCTGAAATTTAACAATATCATAAATGTTATTTCATGCTCATGTCAATGAATTGTTGTTACTAGTTGCGACCCGGGAAATATTCACGGAAGTAAAACAAATTCCACATTTTTGAAAAGCACAAGATTGAAAAATATATCCTAAGCTAATTGTTTTAGAAGCCATGACTTCCACAACAGCCCATATGTAATTTGAATATCGGCTTATTTTTTAAAATCAACTTATATAATTTGCTAATTTCGTCTGTCTGTCTGTAACTCGATATAATTAAGCTAATAAGATAGATCCAAGGTTCTCAATGGTACCATTGAATCAAGGGTACTCAAATTGGATGAAATATTAGTTCATTTTGTCATTCCATGTTGTTTCCATGAAATTTTAACTGAAATTCTAACAAAAATATACCAAATAATTTTGTTACCACTGCACCGATTATAATGAAATTTGGCATACTTACTCAGTTTTTTACGCTGATTTTGAAACTCAAAACCATTTTTGCCGTAGAAGCTTCGTTCACAAGTTAGCGCAGTATTTAGATTCTACAAAGGTGAGTTTTAAATGCCTTTCGGCGTTATGAGTCAAAAATAATAATTATTCTTTAGATAAATTAAACTTTAGATATCGTTGGTATTTCGATTTTCTTTTTGGGTGGAAAATGATCCTTTAGATTAAACTCTCAGAACCTATATTACATGTGTACAGGTAAGAAGTACACCTAAATAGGTCTGATAAACATTAAAAAAAAAAGAAAAAGGTTTCAAATTACATATAAATTGGCTAAGTTCGTCTGTCTGTCTATCTGTCTTAAGTAACTCGATATAATTAAGCTATTAAGAAAGATCCAACGGTTCTCAATGGTACCATTGAATCAAGGGTATTCAAATTGGATGAAAATATTAGTTCATTGTGTCATTCCATGTTGTTTCCATGAAGTTTTATTCTTGGGAACTGACCTCGACAAATGAAATTCTAACAAAACATACGTTCAAAACCAAATAATTTTGTTACCACTGCATCCATTTTAATGAAATTTGGCATACTTACTCAGTTGTTTACGCTGATTTCGAAACTCAAACCATTTTTCCCGTAGAAGCTTCGTTCACAAGTTAGCACAGTATTTAGATTACATTTACTTTATATTTGATAGTTGATAATAAAATGATTTTTCAGATTTTTTTATGCCTGTCGTCCGACAGGCTTTACTGCTGGTAATATTATAATATTGTTAAAATAAAAAAAAATAAAAAATGGATTTTCCAGTTTCGTAGTAGCCAGCGCTGCGGCTTCTCATTATGAAACATAATGGCAACCTGCTGCCCTAAAAGAATAGGGTCGTAGAAATTGAGGCAATATTAACGGAAGTAAAACAAATGTTACATTTTTGAAATACCCTGAAATTTTTGAAAAACACAAGATTGAAAAAGAAGTTCTAAGCTCATTTTTTAAAAGCCATGAGTTCAGCAACAGCCCACATATAATTTGAATGACTAAGCCAAACTTTGTTAAAATAAAAGAAAAGAAAAAAATGATTTACCAGTTTCAATAATAACAATAACGAATGTCCAACAGCCAATACCAATAATCCTGTCTGGACATTAATGACGGCACGTGCAACGTCATTGTCTCCTACTTGTTGCTTATTGAGCGAGTGACTCCAAAGCCGAAATTATGTAAAAACCGAGGTTTTACAAATTCTCATAAATTTTGACGCATGAACTTCATGCATTTCAGTGTAAACTTCATTAATGTGGGAAAGAAAATTTCTATACGCTGATAGCAATTATGTAATCGCGATCCGTGGCCGTGAAATGAGACGAATATTAGAGACGCCATCTTTAAATATGGGTGTGACGTCATGCCTGACGTGTTCCAACGCTGCACTGTGATTAGTTATTTCAAATCACAAATTTACAAAACGACAAATTTACAAAGATCGTACAACTTTTATCTATTAATACGATGATTGGAATTACTCAAATAGGCTTGATAAAGGGAAGAAGATGTTATCTTTCCAAAAATGTTGTTTTTGAGGCGCCGAATGTTTAAAAATGAATGGACAGAGAGAATTTCAAATGGACAGACAGTTTTCGAGAAGAATAGAAGAAAGAAGAGAAATTCTATATACTACGGAAAAGATCAGAAATTCAGCAATATGTTAGTTTACCTCCTCAGACACTGAATGGACCACCAACTTGATTGAAGGAATGATGGTAGAGGGAGATCAAAAATTGAATATATGAAGGAAATTAAATCAGGTAGACCCTACAGAGATATAAAGAAACTTGCATAGACCCTTAAATTATAATAGAGACTCCATGCCATCCACCAACCCTAGGGTTGATGAAGATTCATTTTTACTGTTTTCCTTCAACTATATATTTATTTCCTACAGCGTTTTCCCACACCGCGTGGGGTCGCTGATGAGCAAGATGCGCTTGCTCAATTTTCGGATGTGGCTAGGGGTTTTACGGTCGGATGCCCTTCCTGTCCCCATGTTTTCCTTCAACTATACAACTTCGATTCAAAAATTAATTGATTTTTCTTTTCAAACTAAATATATGGTTGGTAATTGAAAATACGTTTGAAAATTATAATTATAATTATATTGATTATAATCAGTTATTTTGTCAAATCTTAATTAGATAGATTTTGTTGTTTTTATTTACGGAATTAACTGAAATTGAAAATTAATACTACTAATATGAAGTCATTTCCTTCATCTGAATCTTTTATTTAAAAAAAATACAGTTAAACCTCGTTAAGTCGTCACCCGGATAAGTCGTCACTCCACTTAAGTCGTCGTTTTCCTTTGGTCCGGACAAGGTCTCATAGACAATAATGTCAAATAACCCTCTTTTACTCGTCACCAAATTTAATTCTACTCCGGATAATTCGTCACCCTCAAAAATGGCGAAAAGCATCTTTATTCTCAATTTTGCCTGCTATCTTTTCAGCCGCGCCCCTTCACTCTAAGAAAGCCTAGCCTTTACGGGAATTTTCACGTGGTAAATTCATTTGGGAAATTACACACTTCTCGCCGTGACTCTTGTCAAGAGTAGACGTTTTTCTTGACCTCTACTGAGTGTGATTTTATTTCATAGCGAGTAAGCCCCGAAAATTTAAAGGCGATCGAAATTGTTTGTCTTCCTCTAAATGTAACTGCACTTTTTCAGCCTTTAGATCAAGGGATAATTCTTAACTTTAAACGAAAGTACAAAAAAATGCTTGTAAAGGACATGATAAAAGCCTTGGATAGGAACGAAAAGCTAGAAGTTTCGGTTTTAGATATGATTAACTATGTGCACAAAAGTTGGAGTTCCATTTCATTACAAAGTGTTTCGAATTGTTACCAGTAATCAGCACCTTCATCAATCCACACTGTTGGATTATTTTAATGCCAGTAAAAGAAAATAAAATGTGGTAAGTATAAAATGTGTTTGTTTTTTTTTATTTATTTATTTTCCACTCATTCATTTGCATGTATTGATTTCTAAAAATCTTGTTTTTCTCACCGAATCCTACAGCAATTCATAAAAATATTGTATTTCAGTGCTTTTTTTTTTTTTCAAAAATGGCCACTCCGCTTAAGTCGTCACTCCGCTTAAGTCGTCAAAAATGTTTGGTCCCTTGAGTGACGACTTAACGAGGTTTTACTGTATAATAATGACAACTTTTTCTTAGTAATTTTCACACCCATGAACATAAGCAAAGAGAGAAATTTTGTTCATGTGACAGTATCACATTTCCTTAAGTCTATGATTACTATAGTTTTCCAGAATGTGAAGGTAGATTAACGTCAGCAAGAAATAAATATTCCAAATATTGTAAAGTTTTTAGATTATGTGAAATAAAAAATTCTTTTGGAAATACAGTAAAACCTCGCTAAGTCGTCACTCAAGGCACTCAAGGCACTCAAGGGGTTAAAATCACACTCAGTAGCGGTCAAGAAAAACCTCTACTCTTGACAAGAGTCACAGCGAGAAGTGTGTAATTTCCCAAGTCAATTTACCACGTGAAAATTCCCGTAAAGGCTAGGCTTTCTTAGAGTGAAGGGGCGCGGCTGAAAAGATAGCAGGCAAAATTGAGAATAAAGATGCTTTTCGCCATTTTTGAGGGTGACGACTTATCCGGAGTAGAATTAAATTTGGTGACGAGTAAAAGAGGGTTATTTTAAATTATTGTCTATGAGACCTTGTCCGGACCAAAGGAAAACGACGACTTAAGCGGAGTGACGACTTAACGAGGTTTTACTGTATTGTTAAATTTACTTGTTTTCTAACTTTAGTAAAATATCTTAATTCATTTTTCATCTTGACATATTCTAAAAATTAAAAGATAACCTTATAGAGATGAAAAAAACTCAATATCATTTTCTGCAATTTGTTTTCATGATGTTTTACGATTTATGATGATTTAATTTTTCTAATGCCAAATTCAGAAAATTTCTAATTTATTTTCATTGTTTTGATGATTATTAACGAATCCTTCTATGTTATGAAATATTTTCATTTAGTGCTTGTGTTTTCGAATTTCTTTCTCGTATCAGTTGTAGCTTTGAAAAAAGAATCATTTTTATTTTATAGTAATTGAAGTAGATTTTTGCTTAATATTCGTAATTGCATGTACATTATTGAATATTGTTTTATAGTTATATTTTGTGCTACAATGAATTCACATGCCTAGACACTCTGATAATTTATGTTTTGCTGCAACTTGGAGTGATTTTATGCTTTTTGTAGTTACTCTTTAATGCCGAAAGCATGTATAATTTATTTTCATTATATCTGATTTCACTATTTTTAAAATTTTTATTTCTTAAATATCCTTTTAAATGTTCCATTTTTGGTTCCTGAAAATCAATTTTATGATTATTCTTTTCTATTCTGATTCAATACTATAAATACAATGAATAGTTATTAATTCTTTCAATTCAATTTCATTTATAAAAAATGTCTTGTTAATGAGTCAATCGAATTTCTTTTTGATTATGTAATTGATCTTTCAAGTGTTTGATTGGTGCTAATAATTATCCATTCGAGGATTCTATTTTTCTTTTTCATATGTAGGGAGATGGTAAAAGACGGAGACCTTTGTGATTCAGAGTTGCCATTTGAGCTTTGCAACCAACATAGCAGAAGGAAAGACCACGGGTTCTAAATTCTCCAGCAAACATGATCGAAATATCTCCACGCCTTTGAAAGAGAATTGGGAAGTTAGTGAGGATCAAAACCAGGTCCACAGAAATTAACCTTAAGACATATATATAATGTTCTACGTATCTCACTCTTGTCCGCAAGGAAAAGCAAGAAAGATTTTGAAGGTCATGGGCGACTTTATTGAAAATGTTCCTTGTTTAGCCTTATAATTATTACTATCAATGTTTATTCCAGTTAAACAATACAAATACATAAATTAAATTGAATTATTTAGAAAGAAGAGAAATCCTAAGTTTGAAGAAACAAAAATTAATTGAAAATGTTGGATTCATGAAAATGCATTGATTTCATAATTGCAGAAGGAGTACTATATTTTACTTTAAATGTTTTGGTATCAAACATTTTTTAAGGTGTTTTCTTTTAGGATAAGTTTCTGAACAGAAGTGTAAAAGTGAAAACGTAAGGTCAATGCAGATACTTGAATGCATTGTTTATAATTTTTTTTTTCCTTTTTTTTTTCCTTTTTTTTTTATTTATAAAGAACGTTTCGTAGTCTAATACTATAGATGTTTGAAAAAAAAAGGGTGGGTAACAATAATAGGCATATTTATTTCATTTCTAAATCCTCTTCCTTTATTTCAACTTTTGAGAAGACAATATCAAAACCAAACAATCTGAATTCGTTTAAAATCAATGATAACATCACTTTCTTCTTTAAAATCTTCCAAAAGTGTAGAGAAAACATTTGACTGCGACTGCGTTTTATAATTCAATGATTTTTTCAGAACGGTTGTACAGGTGAGTAGAAATGCAGATATCTACAAAAGCCTGTTAAATATTTAAATTCTTACTATCAGATTGATGACTTTTATAATCTATTTTGCAGGCTTGATCTACTGGATTGATTATATGACAGTCTTTCATGAGGCCGATACGTCGCCACTTGGGTTCGAATCCAGGCATCGGCATGGATGTTTACTTTCTTTTCCTTGTTTGTCTGCTTCTTATCTGTTCCCATCATCACAGTCATCTGGTCAGTAGGGGTGATTATGACCAGAGTTCCCTCATTTTATTTAGTGACGGCTTCGTCCGGCCTTGGACTGAAACACAAGGTCGTCATTAAAAAAAAATCTGATTTAACTGAAACCATTTCCATTAATAATAGGGGTTTAAAAGTCTTGGAGATTTTGTGATCACGAGATATTTCTAATACACTAATAATGAAAGTAGTCTTTATCTACAGTGCGTGAGTTTTTGATGGATGCAACTGAATTTGTTAATATCACAGAATTTGTGAAAGTCTAACCTTTTAAAGACTGAAATATGGTTGAATCTACTTCAATATGGCGGAAAATTCGAGAACACCAGGTAAGTGAATTTACGAAAAGAATTACTTAAAATATACTGTTGTTTAAACTCATTTTATTCATAATTTTTAAAAATTTTATATAATTATAACAAGAAAAAAATGATACACAGCACATTATCTATTTACTAGATTGTCTATGAAATTGATCGTAGACGTGGCCACTGGCTAGAGATCCGTGCATATGAAGACACAGGATCGAAAGAGAAGTTGCAATCAACGTCTACTGGTGAGTGTTGTGCTGAGTGTTGTCTGTAGTCAGTGGTGGAAGAATCCTCTGTGATAATCGAGGGAATAAAACAAAGATGAATTAACAGAAACAGATTACGTATTAAACGGCGATATGGAAAACAAATTAATAGGGAGATGGAATACAAATGGATGATCAGTTTTAAATAGAAATGGATATAAATACCATTGTTTATAGTATTATCTCCTTTCGTTTTTTTTAATCACTACAAGTTACTTTCCAGAAAAAGAAAGAAATAATATAAAATTTAAAGAAATTTTATAGATTACCAAACAGTGTGAATCAAATGAAGCTGTTCATGAAATTTACTTAACTGCTATTGATTAAAACGTTTATCATAACTTACTAATTGCAGAATTGGAGCTGCGACTTGAATGGAATACTTTCTTGTTAGATTAAACACTTAAACAATGGTAAAAAAATTGATTAATTTAATTCTTTAAAAGTAAATTAAATTTTACAGAAATATGTTTCTCAAAGCTTATATTTTAGCTGTAGCTCTAACTCTTGTCGTGTTTGACAACTTTCACAAAACAAATAGCTTATATAACATAACTAGAGGACAGTTTGCAAGATTTTGATGTAAACCAGAATCAAAACTTATAGAAAGCAGAATTAAAATTCGAAAAGACCCTGTAATTAATGGATAGTTGATCAACAATTGTAAAATAAGTATCTGGATGTTCCTTAGTTTCATCCAAATTCTTTTTACTGAAAAACCCTTGAGTGTTTGAAATTGAAATTGTTTATAGAATAGGAAATTTATGAAAAGAGCATTACTCTAACTGACTTATATTTCACAGTCGGTTATATAATATGTCAGAAACTAATATTCTGTGAAAATAAAGTTGCTAGTTATAAAATTGTATTTTAATACTAAAATTTTCTTTATTTTCATAAATAAAACTTTGCTTTTTAGATAATAGTAAGAAAATTTATATGTTAGTTTAAGAGGATTTATATAAAGCTTCTTAATTTTATCTGCGTTTAAGAAGACCTATTTAAACTGTTCATGTGATAACGATTGCAATTTATCCAGTTATTAAACCTTAACTGTTTAAACTCTTACTAGTTAAAGCTACTTTAAAAATATAAAAAACCCCCACCTATTTATTAAGTATTTACAAACACTATACAGTCAGTAATTGTCCATCTCTCTCTCTTTCAGTATCAACGGAGCATTGGTAAGAATAAAATGTTTTTATGGATTTAATCCCTGTGACCTCTCATGTTATGTAAATTTTCCTTCAAAATATTTGACTTATCATTCTTCTTTAGGAGAAGTATCTATAAAACTTGAATAATGGATAACTTTTATGTTTTTAAAGGGATTAAAGTTACTTATCAGTGATAATCTTTTAAATAATTAATAATTGCTAATAATTAATATAATTACAATCCTCCTTACTTTAGATTTTGTGTTGTTGATTTTTCTTTTTACTCATACCTCCAAGTTAAAACATCGTTTATAGAGAGATTTTGAAGAGTCTCGCACGACTTTATTGTGATTAATAAGGAAGTAAAATAAAATAATAACAGTAAATTCGTCAAAAGTTGCATTAGGTTGAAAGGAAGTTGCTTTCATTTTAAATGTTGAAATCAATTTTTCTTTCTTTTTTTGACTGATGCTGTCAAATCTACTGAAAAAGACTTTGAAACTGAGTATCACGAAAAGCAAAGAAAAAGAAACAAATACAAAAAACAAATTAACTTAGTTAATAGGCTTCTTTTAGGCGGTACCATGTTGTAGTTAACATAGGGAACCGCTCTTGCTTTTGTGTTGTCTGTCTGTCACACTCAATAGCGGCCAAACGGTTAGAGATATTAGAATGAAACCTTCACCATTGTGTTCAGAATCAAAAAGTAGGTGACCATGTAAAAGAAATCAGACCTGTAGGACCCCTCCCTTACCCCCCAAAATTAACGTTTTCCACAGCAGTGTTTGTAATAATGATAACAATTAATACAGTAATAATAATGATGCTTCATACATAACAATACTAACAATTGCCATCAGGACGTCATTGTTAATATTTACAAACGTATTGTTTCATAAATTCTTTAACATATCCAACTGATGCACTAAGTATTGTATTAGCGGCCCCTAGATTACAGCTTGCCTGTAAAACATAAAGGAAAGGTCTTGCTTTTAATTATATTGTTTACACAATTGTGCATATTATGGGGTCGCTTTGCTTTTGACACTGTCTAAAAGCATTAATTACCTTGTTTTGCTATTAATTGATTCTTTTATGTGCGTTTGTGTTATTTTATTGCTTTCGGTTTATCAATTTCGGAGTTTTTGTTATGTTTTTCCCATTTCTTTAGTTAGTTTTTCTTTATTTTTCTTTATTTTTATCACATTTATATTAACTTGCCATTTTTATATGATTTATTTTTTTTTTTATTCTGTTTTAATTAAATTCATATATTTCGAATTTACTTTTTGAAATTGTGAAATAATTGTAATCTTTAGTTGGTTTTAATTTTTTCATTTATTACTTATATTGATTTTAAATACGTACTTATGATAATTTTTATTATTAATTATGCTGATATCCCTAATCAGCACCCTAATCAGCAGGACAGCAATCTAACACCTGAAGAAAAATTAGCATATAGAGAAATAAAACAACTTAAGGACATAATTACTGAAGCAGACAAAGGCCAAAAAATAGTCGTTTCAACCGATGAACAATATACTAATATGACTATGGAATATATTGATAAATTAGGGGATGATATTCAAAAAATTAAAAAATTAGCAATCAGTACCATCGAAACCAAAATTAATGAAAAAATTACATCTCTATATAACCAAAAACTAATTAGCCAACCCACGCAGTAAAAATTAGCAATAAGGCATAGTAAGCTCCCAACCATAACCATGAAGCCTAAAACACACAAACCTATGATCAATAACACACTTCAAGGCAGACCTATAATTAACTGTAGTCTACTAATGCCCCTATTGCAACTATTTCTCCATACATTACGAAAATATTGAAAAATGGTCTTAGTGATAGCTGTACCAATTACAACGTTTTATATGCGTATGATTTCAAACAAAAATTACAGCAAGAACAAACAAACCTAAAAACTAATAATATATTGATTTCCTTAGACTTTATAAACGTATATGGCTCATCAATTAATCCGACATGCTATAGAAAACCTCATTGATCAACAAACACTCATTAATAAATATAGAATAGATATCAATATATTTATGGATCTTTTAAACATCTTATTAAGCAACCAATAGTTTAATTATCAAAAACAAATATATAAACTAAATAAATGGGTTTTCATGGGCATAGCTGCCTCGGCCCTGATTGCAGACTATGTAATGAAATACATTGAAACTAAATTGCTTCAATCTAATAAATCTAACATAGCAGGATATCATCGTTATGCTGATGACATTTTTTGCCGTAGTAAACAAAAATAAAACTGATACCATCTTACGGAATATTAATGCAATGCACCCATTAATAAAATTTGAGCTAGAAATAGAAAACATAAATCCTTGACATTCCTGGATTGTAAAATAATAAGAAAAGATCTAAAATTTCAATTTGCCATCTATAGAAAGCCTACACATGCAAATAAAATAATCGACTACAATTCCAACATACCTAACTACATAAAAAATAACATATTGTTCAATTATTTCACTAGGGCGTTTAGGATTTCCACAAATCAAAAAATACTTCAAAAAGAAATTGACTATCTGTATCAGGTATTTACACTATCTAACTTTCCTATCAAATACATTAATAAAAATTAAAATAAAGCCAAATATTGTAATCTAAAACCCTCCTCCACACCTAGTAAACAACAGCAAACTACAAACTATGCAATCATTCCATATATAAGGAACATTAATAATAACATCAAAAAATGTCTCAAAAAGCATAATATTCAGGTAATTAAGAGAACTAGTAACAAATTAACATACCGGAAAATTAATAATGAAGTGGATACTCAAACTAAAACTAAAGTTGCATATGCCATCCCATGCAATGTCTGCAATAACAAATATATTGGTTATACCACCCAAACCCTTAATAAAAGACTGAAACAGCACCAGTACAATTATAATAATAAAGATGAATTTAAATCCATTTTATATTTGCACAGCAAAAATACAACCCATACCCACCAACTTTGACGATACTCAGATAATAGACCAAGCCCCCAACACTTTCTCACTCACATTGAGAGAGTCTTGGCACTTAGCCAACACCAGTGCATAAAATAACAACTGTTAACTGGGCGACACTTGTGAGATTTTATCGCCCAGTGACTGAGGTAGTGCCCGCAGAGCTTCTTTTTTTTATGAAATGGCAAAAACGCATTAAAAATAAAAATTATTTCTGTAAAAATATTTGTGCTCCTAAGCTATTACAGTATTTTAAGCTTGATGTGAAGTAAACAGGTTAACAATTACAAAATTAATTTATTTGCTGACTTCTTTCGTTTGAGTCAGAGTCAGAAGAAACGGTCGGTGGACAGGCAGTGGAGTGAGAGTGAGTGCTAGTGGAGTGAATTTAGTAATAATGCCTTAGAAATTGTATGTGAATCCCAGACTATCCCTACGGCCTACAATCATAAAAGTGCAGGTATAAAAGTTGCTTTCATATTCTTTGTTGTGCAAGTAGGTAACTTTTATATATGCACTTTTCTCCTTAAAAATCTTATCCAGTATACAGTTAATTTTATATTACAATCATAAATATGGAGTATTTGGCAGCAGCCAGCAACAATCCTATTGAAAGTAATTTTTAACTAAGTACCTACGTATTAATTTAAAATAATACTTTATTAAAAATCGTCTGGGGAAAGGAGGAGGATTAAATGATTCCCCAATAATACTAAAATAAGGCTTAAAACCATGGTTTTAATTTTCCATGCTTCAAATTTTCAAAAAATTTCCATGGGTGACCCCCGGTACAAACCCTTGTATGTCGCCCAGTGGAAATCCCTTAAAATATAGTCTGGCCAACACCCCTACCATAAACCATGAACTATCAAATACTGTCATAAAAAACTATTTAAATGCATCTTATCCGATCCAGCAGCACAGTTGAAAATAGCCTACAAGTTAGGCTGAAACGTCCTGATTTTAACCTTTTAATTCATGACGAAAAATTACAATCCTGTAATTTGGATAAATCATCTAATTTGGGATACCTTCAGCTTTAATTTTGAAAAAACATTCCCAATCAAAATGTTATTCTTAAAATATAAAAATAATAGAACAAATTAAATATATGAAAATCATTATAAAAAGAAAAGAAATTGGCTAAAAATATATATTAACAAAATCAAAAAACAATTCTTAAATAGACTTTTAAATAATAATGTTTTAAATAAGAATATGTGGGAATTAATTAAAAAAGATATTGATCATGAAAAAGATAATAAAAATTCTGAAATAAATAATGTATTGTTGAAAAATAATAGAAATACTGTCTATCATAACTTGTATAAAATATTTGTGGAAAAAATAAATTATAGATCTTTTAATATTGATAAAACACAGGAAAAGGATTATCAGAATCCGAATACTATTGTTTTTATTACCAAATCAAAATGATATTATACAAATCATTATGAATGTAAATAATATATATTCTATTGGTATAGATAATATCATTACAAGAATAATAAAAAAAACAATAAAGAAAACTTTTTTTGATTGAATTTTTTAAAAATATTTTTCCAACAGAAACTTATCCTAATCTATGGAAAATAGCATGTATAATATCAGTTTATAAAGGAGTTAATATTCAATATTCAAACTACAGATCTATATTCATTTTATCTAACATTTCAAAGATTACTGAAAGTTCATCAACATAAACACCAAATGATAAATCAAACGTCAAATTCTTCAACCTAAACCAATCCATAACATCAGATATTTCGTTCCTTTTATCAAAAATACATTCAAAAGAAAAGAAGCCATCTTTCTTTTCTAAACCATCAACAATAAACTAAACATTACCAAATCATTCACGATCTAAACGTGAAGATCAAAATAACAAATTAATAACAATAATAAGTAAGCATACCGGATTTAAACATGAAAATAGACACAATTCAAATAACAAACTTAAAAATAATAATCAGTCACAATTCAATTAACAAAACTAATAATCAAGAAATAAATTAAATAACTTACACCAAGTTTAGTTTTTCTTTTAACTTCCTACTGTTATTCATAAATTTCTTAAATATGCCGAATGAGATTTCATTTGCTTTTAACGATCTTTCTTGATTCATGCATCTACTCGAATTTATGAAACATGATTCTAAAAGTAATCTCTCAGTTTCATCATGAGATTCATATAAGATGTTAATCAGAGGGTCCGGATTGTGGAAAAATACAGTGATCCGCCCAATCAGAAATCTCTTTCTTATTTCCTCTGTAAGCTTTTAAATGTTCTTCAACCCGTTCCTTCAAGGACCATCCCGTGCTTCCAATGTAGATCTCATCATAAATTTTACATTTTAAGGCATAAATTATTCCCAGTTTACGTAATTCATTAGAATCTTTATTCCTAATCTTTTCTTAAATAATCTGTTACCTTTATAATAAATGATTTTTGCCTTATTTTCATCACAAAGTTCTTTTATATTATTATCCAAATTTATTCCAATAGGTAAAGTATTTATAATTTGGATTTACATCCTCAATTTTATTCACCATTATTCTATTTTTGTTCCTAAAAAACTTATTATTAGAACATTAGAATCAATAAATTTCTCCGGATATTCATTCATTAACAATTTTTCTTTTAGATCTTTCATTTTACTCTTCCATGTTAAATAAAATTATGATTATATTTTAATGAAGTCTTAGCTAGCAGAGTTAAATTCTTTTAGTGCTCTAAAATTACTTTACTCAAAGATACTAAAAAACGTGAAATCGGAAACACAATTTAATAATTCATTAAATATATTTTACAACCAGCTTTCTAAGGTTTACATCAATCCGGTCTTCGGATTTAACTTTGTATTTCAAAGTCTTTAATGAATCTAAAGCTTCACGGTCTTCTTATAAGACTCTTGCTTCTCTCGGGTTCCGACTTGCGTCTAACGATCTTGCTTCTCTGGGGGAGTTTTATATCTTTAAACTTCTTATTTCTACAGCTTTCTCTGGGCCTCAAATATCAAACTGCTTATTGCTGTACCACTTATCTAAAGATTCCCCTATTCTAAATTCTCTAATAATTATTCCGGCCACTATAATTATTTTATCCGGCTATGACTGCTTTTATCTCTAACAACAGAAGGTCTTTCAATACAACTATTATTCCTGACACCATTAGCTAAAACTATCTGTCTCTTCTCCTGAATAAACCTAAGTTAGATAAATAGAATATCTATCTCTTCTACTCTACGAATACAAGTGATTTCTTCCGTAACTTTTCGTCGCTAATTTGAATTCAAAACAAACTTCTATAAAATTCTCAAGATCCTATATTTATCTAATCTGATTTACCTAAACCTATCTAGAATAAGAAAATCCTATCAGCTGAGAGAAAAATTTCAATGGAAATTTTACTTACAATAACATAGTCGAAAATACCAGTTGAACACATTCGAATAATGCTTTTATCTTGGCCGGAATATTCATTGCTGGTCGACTATCAGCTCTAGAAATCTTTCTGAGTCCGTCACTACGAGGATCGGTGTTCTGGTTAGGGTTATTTTTCCGATCTCCGAGTCTCTTACGCCGTTAGATAAATTTCACCTGGATCTTCTTCCTTCAAATCAGCCGTAGTTGATCACTTTTCACTTTCCATTCATTTACTTGGATTCTTCATCCGTATGGAATCTAAGCATTATATTCTTTCAGGAGTTCCCGGGCCTAGTTATGTCTCACGGTCGAACGAGTCTTCCGTCCTCGGATCAATCAATCGTCTACGGTTCTCGCATCTGCTTCGGAAGGGATCGTCGATTTGCCTTTCATCTATGCAGCAACTGGAATCGTCTTCAGCCGTTCCTAACTTTGATTACCGTCTTTATTTCTCGGGCGCGCTATTTCTGGTATCTTCCAAAAATTTCCCAGAGATTGAAGAAACATCACAACTGTCTCGCTTTCGTCTTAGCGAACTATCGGATCATTTATCCTCCTCCGGGCATTCTCTTTTATATTGAGAATATTGAGACTTTCTCACGCTTGCTTCTTTGATGAGAAACTATGCTGGTCAGGAATTCTTGCCTTCATCTACATTGGTCGAGGAAACCAAATCCGCTTACTGGAAAACATTTGCAGTCATAATTTCCACTGCTTATTTGGTGCAGGGAACGAAGCAAAGAACCCGCTGTTGAGTTCTGCAGCTATTTTGCTGCACGTCCTATCTGGTTGCAGGATCGAAGTGAACTCACTGTTCGAGTTCGGCAGCTATTTTGCTGCACGTCTTATCTGGTTGCAGGATCGAAGTGAACTCCCGTTCTCGCCACCTAACAATATCGTCTCTTATTAGGATAATTGCATGTGTCGCGAGAAACAATAGAACTTCGCTCGTGAATGATCCATTCCTACGAGCCTCAACAATTACTTTGAATCGTGGTCGAAACATGTAAAAAAGACAGCCTTCCACGCTAATTTAATTATACCCTTCAAGAGCAAATTAAATTTGCCAACACGAATAAATTTAGGGTTATCGAAATTTTTCTTTTAACTTAGAAATTCTCAAAGCTGAATTTCTACATTCCATCAATTGCAATCTTCAGTGTAACTTATAATTCTTTTTAAGTTATTCAAAATTATAGCCTTTTTAGTAGATAATCTGTGGTTGGAAGTAAAATTTAACATATGTTTACTCTGTAATAATTTGTGGTAATGTTCATAACTTAAAACATTATTCTCATTTTTAATTAATATATCCAAAAATGCAAGTTTGTCATTTTCTTTCTTCTCAAAAGTAAATATTAAATATTTATGAAATGAGTTAACGTGGGAAAAAATTTTGAAATTTGTCTTTCAGTCCCTTCCCGCAAAACCAACATCAGCATACCATAAATACAAGAATTCTGCCTTATTCCAATTCCAAATATTATTACTTTCAATCCAAGATTACAATTATATCATCAATACACACTTATATATATATATATATATATGTTTTATTACTTGAGAAATACAGATAACTCTAAACAAAAGTTTATTATTTATAAATCATTGGTTGAATCTGTCTTAAATTATGGTTTGGAATGTTGATGTTTCCTAACTAAACATTAGTTAAATAATATAAATAGATTGATATACAAAATCATTAATAATATTTTTCTTAATTATAAGAACCAATCTAGAGAAAATAAATTAAAAATAAGAACCAAATATAAAGTTTTAAATATTAAAGAAAAATTTATGTACAAAATTATTCTGAAAAATGCTTATAAATATAAAAATATAAAAGAAAATTATATCTCAAATTGTTCAACTAGATCAAATTGGTTAAAAGCTTTTGAAATACCTAAAATTAAAACTAATTTTGGTTTTAGAATAAATGACTATATTTGTTCTAAACTTTTTCGTCAGCTTTTCTAATTGCTAATAAAAGCAATTAAAAACCAACTGGTTTATGATATAATAAATAATAAAAGTAAAACGAATTTCTAAATTTTTATTATTACATTAATATAAAATGTATATAGAGATATCAATCGACGTGAATGAGCAGAATGGCAATGCAATACATGTTTCCTTTGATTTTATAATAAGTGAACCTTTAGAAAACTATCTGAGAGCAAATTTACAACAGTATTTTTTTTAAACAAAACTCCACATCTCCATAACATAGTATTCAAATAGTTTATTTAAAATACTTTGCGAATTTTCGGAATGGAAATTTTAACGCCATCCCTTCTTCAATCGAAATGAAAATAAAATATTCTTCGGAATAGCTAAAATACAAAATAGTAATGAACATGAAACACGTTGAAACAATATACAATTGTTTTTATAATGAAATAGCATATAATCATGTAATTATTTTTATGTAATTTATTTTTGAATCACTTTGAAAATAAATTATTAAATGAAAAACAAAATAAACATAAGTTTGAATATTATCGTTATGTGGATTTCTTCTGTTAATGCCATGTGCCAAACAAGTGGTATGAATTAAATTAGGAAAAAATATTTTTAAATTTACAGAGGCTTTACACATGTAAGGGGCCGCGTCTTATAACATCAGTATTACTTTTTCATTTGGTATTGGATTAGGCAGAAAAAAAATTGTTAATCCTTCATGAATAAATCGAGTTATTGTACAATTATTAGTTTTATCTAACTCCTTACAACTTATTAAATACGATTTGCCACCTTTTTCAGAATCAAGACAACCAATTAACAGATTAGCAATATATCGACCACAAGAGTCTGTAGTTTCATCCACTTCAAAATAAAATAATTGGTTACCAATTAATGAACGAATTTCGGTATTTACATCGGTATAAATTTGGTCCACATAATTCTTCCTTAATGTACTTTCATCGGGAACATGATGTCGGGAATATTTTTGAAGAAAACATTTTAATTTCGTATTTTGTACTTTTGATAATGGAATATTGGCGCTTAGGAATGCCTCACACAAGTCCTTGGAGAACTCTTGTTCCCAAAACTCTTGTTCACACAAGGCGACTTTGAGAACCATTTCCAGAGTTGAATTTATTTAGTTTGCTCTGGTGTAACGCAGTATCTACGTGCTGCTTAATTAAAAATTTCTTCTCACACGACACCTTAAAATAAAAAATAAAAAATAAAAAAAACACCATTATATTACAAATTATGTTACAGGCATTAAAAAATTTAGCTAAATTTAAAAATTATTTATTCAAGTTTTTAGAAAAACATTTATAAAAAACTTTTTTATGCCTTTACCAGTAGGCCTATACTACTTGTTAAAATGAAGTAGCAGATATATTAACTAAAATGTTCAAAAAGAGAAAAAAATGTCGTGATTTCATCGCCTATGAATAATTATTGACACTTTTCGCTAGGTCGGGTAAAATATAACTACATATTTGTAGATGTTTTGTTAAAAAAAAAAAAAAAATATCTAAATATAGATAGGAGTACTTACATTTTTTCCGCATGCTCTACAAAATACTTTATTTTGTGAAGCTTGGTCCTCGTTGAACACCAATTCGGGATAACTTTTTATCCACGAGTACACTAAACTTAGTGTTTTCGGCATGTTGAACTGCACACGATGAACGAAAGTGAACAAATAAATTGATTTTGCCTCAGGCAAGCCATTTTATAAACCTAGTAATTAAGCCTTTCTCAGAAATCTGTACTTTTCAGATCACATCCCTTGAAACAATTTCTCGAAAATTCATAATTAGGTAATCCGATTGGAAGAATTATAGCCATTCAAAACGAATTTAAGAAGGAAACACTCAGCAGGATACTTTGTATCCGGCTTACGAATTATCGGTTGTTTTCGCTTTAACATATTTTGTAATCGGGTCATTTTCGTTTAACTTTCCAATTTTTCCCTTGAAATAAAATTTTTAATCGGAAATTTGTGATTTGAAGAAAATATGCACAAATATGCATGAAGTTGCCAAAATATGCATTTTTTTAATTGGATTATTTTAATAAAGAAACATAAGATATGCACAGAAAACTTACAATTTTGTTGATATACCTCTTAATAACAAATATGCATTTTGCATATAATCCGAGCTCTGTTGATAATGATTAAGCTTAAGGGATGGAAGAAAAGAACACTTTAAAAAGATGAATGAAAAATTAAAAAGCGTTAATGAAGTAAATGGTAATGACGTTAAGGCTCCAAAACTTAAAAAAAGAATTACTGATCTTTTCCATATTGTACTTCAAATAACATCAAAAGAGAGAGGTAAACCGATAGCAGCGAGGTTTTTTTTCGTTGTTTTATAATTGTCGTGCCATAATTTCTTAATTTGTTTATGTAGAATAAACAGGAAACACGCACAAATAAATAATGATAAATAATAAAAGTTATATTTAAACAAATAAAAGATACATGATTAATTTCGACTACTTCATGTAGTCATTGTCAAATGTGTCATATATATATAAAAATCTCACAATTTATACAAATGTGTTGGATCATCATCCAAAAGGAGCCAATCATGGGGATCTTGCCGTTCTGTGAACTTGTAATCGTCCACTGAGTACACCTGTTGCTGTTTGTCGGGGATGCAGGTTTCCAGGGATTATCCGGCTATCAAGCACAAAGTGGTCGGTTCTGTTATAGAAACAGTAGGTGGGTATTTGTGGCCGCCAGAAGTGGGGGAAAAATTGGAAAGAACATAAAATAAAGATCAAAATGTAGAAAAATACAAATTTGTGAATGTGGAATTTACTGTAAAAACGTTAGCCCTATGCTGCGTAGGTTAAACAGGTAGGGATAAGGCGGGCTAGGAGATAGCGGTGAAGCTAGGATTAGTAAGTCCAACCAAGATTAACGGGCAATGTGCGGTGTTTTTTGAGGCGGGGAGATGCACTAAAAGTCAACAAAAAGGGCAAGCGAGAAAAATAGAGAAAAAATATAGAGAAAAAATATAAAAAAAGGATAAAAATAAAGTAATATACGTCATTAACATCTGAATAAAAACAAAATAAAAATAAATATAAAATATATAAGACTATAATAGTAAAATAAGATGGAAAAAATAGAAAGAATGAAAAGAATAAAAATATAAATAGAATAAAAATAACCATAAATATAAAATATATAAAACAATAATAGTAAAATAAAATGAAAATATGGCCAGTATAAAACCAAAAAGAAGGAACAGAATAAAGAGAACATAGAAGTAAACCTACAAAATATGACAAATATAGAAACAAAAATATAGAAACAAAAAGATTAAAATAAAATAAAAATAAAATAAAAAATAGAAAGAATAGAAAGAGTAAAAGTAAATAGAAAATAAAGAATAAAAATAAAAGAATAAAAAAAATAAAAAAATAAAAATAAATAATAATAAAAATAAATTAATATAAGTCATAAACATATGAATAAAAATAAAAATAAATATAAAATATGCAAGACTATGATAGAAAAAAACCAAGCACGTGTCTAAAATGAATCAGGCCAGGGAAGTAGTTAGGTGCTCAAGGCGAAATACAGAACTATTCACAAAATTTTGAATATTTCAAAAAGCCAACTAATCGATAAATGCCAGAATAAAACCAACAAGCAAGTACAAAATACAGAAAAATACAGTAAAAATATAGAATATAGAAAAACAACTAAAATAAAATAAAAATAAAAATAAGATAAAAATAAAAGCAGAAATAAAACTGAAAGTAACAAGGAGAACAAAAAACAATGCACGAAACAAAAAACAAAAAAAAAAAAAAACCAAACACTACAATTTCAAATTATAAAACGAAGAAAACATAGAAATAAAAATATAAAAAAAATAAAAACAAAATTATAATTAAAATAAATTGATGGGAAAGAACGGAACATAAAACGAAGATGACACTTACGAAAAAACAAAGATGGAAAGACAAAAAAACAAATTTTTTTAAAATTTCTCCTTTCAAATTTTTTTTTGTCATTGCCGTATTTTTCCTTTCCTTCCTTTTATCTCAGTCTGTAAATACTAAGTAATTATCTTGTTAACTCCCATTTAAACATTACATTCATTTATTAATAATGAATACTTTACAGTTGACATTACCGACAATTTAACAAATTGCAAATTAAAAAAAAAAAACAAAAAACTTAGTCACTATCGGTGTTAGAGATGAAGATAACATTTTATAATCTTCACGATAACTGAACTTCCAGCGTACGATATTGCTTCCATTGTATAATAATGTCATCACAACAATTCTTCACCTTCTGTTCTTTGAAATCTTTTTAATTACATTTCATGTCTATCTTTTTTCAAAATGATTAAGAAATGTCAAAACAAGTTTAGGGATTTTACTAAATTACTAATGCTGAACAGCAATTGACAGTAAAACCGATTGATATGTATGACATTATAAAACAGTCGACTAACGAAGATAGCGATGCAAGAAACTCTACTACTTTTTCAGATTCTCTTTTACAATTAAAAAAATCCATGATAAAACGAAACTTGTTGAATCAAGCTGAGACCTAATCTTATTAGGATCACTTGAGTCGGGGCTAACCAGCAAACACAGACTCAAACGGCGTACAGGGGCAAAAGTAATAAATTAATATAAACACAAGTGATCAGTCAAAAACTAAGATTAAAAAAATAAAAACAACATCTAAGTGTAATTTAAATTAATAATTGAAATTTTAACGTGTGCATTTCAATATCAAAATAATTTGTATTAGACCCCGACATACAAAAAGTTAAAAATGTTTGACACATTAAAAATACAAGGATGGACCGGTTTTGCCTTTGCTACAGGCTTTTTCGACTAACAAAGAAAAAGAGCATGTGCTTAAATTGAGACAAAGAGAAATGAAATAATCTTTTTAATTATAGTGTGTATTTAAGCCAATGGAATCTTGGAACGGATGAAACACTGAAGAAACGTCGACAAAGGATGATTCGTTGTCGTCATCAAGTGTGGAAATCAAATCCTAGGGCAGGTACTGCTCATCACAAACGACATTTGATAATCCAAAGAAAAAAATAATAAATAAATAAATAAAAATGTAATAGGTCTAAAGAAAAGGAATCAATTCATAATAAAAGAAATATCATGAATTGATTCCTTTTCTTTAGACCTGTTACATTTTTTTTTATTATTATTTATTATTATTTATTGTTGATGATTATATTAAATTTATTCAGAGTATTTTTTTTTGTTTTAAGTTAAATCAGAATTTGGTACATATATAAACATAAAATGATTAGACATAAACATATAGCAACTGCATTAATACTTTAAACAGCTTGCAAAACTAAATTCATATAGCTTTAATAAATTATGGCTTTAATCTGTGCTATCGGCTTTCACTTGTGTGAATTACCAAAGTTCAGTAGCGCTCTTTTATCATGCTACAATTTAACACTTGCATGTTCGAACTCACTTTCGTATTAACACTGTCTCTTCTTTTAACACTGTCCTTAAGATATTGATTAATTGTACATTTAAGAGTGAAACGAAGTCTTCTATCTATGTGTATCGTTAATTGATTCACGCACAATTCCTCGAACTAAAGCTCCCGCAAATTATATTATAACAGTTACTTAATCTGGTCTGTGTCTTGAATGTTCGTGATGCTAAAACATGTGTCCTTGTAAAATTATAGTAAGAATGAATACACTTACTTTAGACACGAGATAAACACACACGAGTTGCACACACGAGATAACAGGGTTAGTTCGGCTGCGTCCTTGATATACATGCGATTTACCATGCTTGCTTCTTTACATAATTTAAAATGGCGGCGTCTGTTCCAAATAGAATGTTCCTCAAACTCTGGATACTAAAGGTGATTCATTTCGCACTGAAACTTGAAGAATAACTTCTTTGATTCTTCCGTCTTTAGGAGAATCTGCTTTACTTCATATCTAAGTAGAAAACATGGATCCTTCTTTATCGTTGATCCATATAAATTCAGGAACAAATATTTTGCGTCTGTCTTTTACGCCATTTCTTTTCACTGTGTTCTTTTTCCAGATGATCACGCTCAACGCATAATCCTGTCTTTTTGTTGCGCGCGCTGTGATTGAACGTGCTGTTCATTGTTGTCATAAACACAATTAATGCCTGGAATGTTTTCAATTAAATTCTTAACTGAATAATATTTTTTCACAATTGGAATTTGCCATTTTTCAAAACGAACTAAATGATTAAATATAAGTTTTGAAAATCTACATTTATTGTATTTTTCCTTTGAGGTGAAAAGCCTTTCGTGCCATAATTGTCGAAAGTGTTTTCTATTTTATTAATTAGAAATAATAATGAGATATCAATTAACTTTAATTTAAAATTTTACAATTGAAACAATCCAATTGTGAGAGAAAATATTTACTGCATCAAATAACAAAATAACTAAAATTAAATTATTTTTCTCAGTTTCATTCAAATTTAGTAACAAAGATTTTAAAAAAATCAATAGGCCTAGAAAATATATCAATGAGACATATGGTAAAATTGACAGTATTTTTGCAGAATTCTCACAAGTCCAGTTTAATAAATCTTAATATTCGAAAGTTATCCAATACAGAAATTGCTTCAAATATTCTATTCTATTTTATCTCTAATATCTCTAATATCTTTGAAACTAATTTAGCAAATTCAATTTATATTTATCTGGAAAAATGTAGAATTAGAAATAAAAGTCAGTGTACAGCGTATTTATCTTATTATTTGATAATTTCTACGAAATTAAAATAAAAAATTTATACAAAGTTTCAACGTTTGAATGAGAATAGTCACCAAGGTTTAACGAAGAATAAATTAGTTTTGTGAAATTGTGCAGTGGAAGAAAATCATTTATTAAGAATCTTAAAAATTTCGTGTAGGGTTTTAAAATTAATAAAAATAATTCAAATCTAAAAATGAACAAAGATTTTTTTCTTTAATGAGAATTACTAAATTCTCTTTTTTTTTCTTTCAATAGAAATGATGTAATTATAAAATTTACAGCTTTACAATGAAAAATAAAGACTACAATTATAACACCGCCCAGCATGTCCATACACACAAACACAGTATTAACTTTTCTCAGCCTAAAATAATCTGCAAAGAAAACAATCATTTTATTCGAAAATGGAGAGAAACTGTCCATATTCTCACAGATCCCTTATGTTATAATGATTGTTTATCAGTACAGAATATTCTATTATATGGTTTCCGCAAAAAACGTAATTTTTCTAAATCCTCTCAACAGTAAAATGAAAAAAAAAAACAGCTCTTCCCTTCCCCCACACCTTTGTATTTCATAAACCCTTCCAAAGTTTCCACCAACCACAGCCTTCTTAAGCAGCATTTGACGTTAATTTCACAACCATCGCTCACTTTCTGCTGAATAAAGCATGAGTTAAACTTTAGATTAAGCTTGATGAAGATTCTACTTTTTTAATGAATCGAAACTAGTCCTTTTTTAAACTTTTTAATGTAATATATTTAATTTTAATTGGTGCGTCGGCATCCTTTTATTCTAATTAATCAGCGCACGTTTAACAACAATTTATTTCTTTTTTGTTGTTTTTTACTTTCTCCCACTCCAGTTTTTTATTTTTTTATTTTTTAATTACTCCTATCTAAATTACATATAATTTAATTTTATTCTCGAAGGCCAAATTACAGATATACGCAAAGACTGACCTTACGATTTATTTTAAAGTACTATATATTGGAGGAGACACGTGGCAGCTAGTGGACGCAGCAATGATGCCAAGAAGTTCCACATCTTAATAACCAATAGCATCATTGATTTTTTACTAGTTTGAAAATTTCCATCAAAAATTTCAAACATTTTATTATATATCAGTTCAAACTTAAAGTAATTTCACATCATGCAAAACCTTGCAGAACGACATTTACAGAAAGGTGGAACTATGTTTCGGACTGACGGATATTGTATAACTTGGTTCAATGACATCACTCCCGATTTTTTTCTGAAACTGCCAGTAGTATAGTTATTTTATTTCTACAATTAAAATTTAACGTTCCTGTTATAAAAATCAACAACGAACAAAGAAGGCACAATGGAAACAAAAGATTTCCCTTCTGAGCTATCAACAGTGGGAGTGTGAGACGGTTGTTTCGTCCTCTTTATGGACTCATCAGTCACACAAACCCTGTGTTGAAAGCTCAGATCGCGAAACCAAATTAGGAATTCCATCCACGCACCCGCTTAGTGAGTTTAAATAAAATAAAACCACAATAAAACCAAAGAAAAAGCTCCTATATTCCTGGCCTGCGAATCCATCAAGCACATAGGAAATTGAAGAAAGCAAAGGGCATGCCACATAAATTACAATAAAATTTCAACTTGCCTGTTACAAAAAAAAAATAAACTAAGAAGGCACAAAGATAAACAAAAGATTTCTCTTCTTAGCTAACAACAGTGGGAGTGTGAGACGGCTGATCCGTCCTCTTTATGGACTCTTCAGCCACACAAACCCTTTGTGAAAGCTGTGATCGGGAACCCAAGTTAGGGAATCCATCCATGCACCCGCCACAGGGTTCCCAATAAAATAAAAGCAAAACAAGTTTTCATTTGTTTTGATTTTTGTTTTGCTTTTATTTTATTGGGTACCCACTGGCGGGTGTATGGGATGAATCCCTAACTTGGTTTTGCGATTTGACTTTTCAACAAATGTGGCTGATGAGTCAATAAAAAGGCAAAACGTTCATCTCACACTCACACTATTAATAGCTCAGAGGGGAAAGGTTTTGTTTACCGTTGTGTCTTCTTGGTTTGTTGTTTATTCTATTTCTAATTGATCGTTTTCCATAGCTGAAAAATTAAAATAAAATGTATCTCATTAACATATCAAAAGATTAAAACAATAGAACCCATTGTTATTCAGAAGCTTTATACATGAATGCCTCCACTTTAACAAATATAATAATGAATACTTTCTATTCGTAACAACAAAATTTTAAACATTTTTCGGAACAAAGAAAATGGAAACAAATCAATACGAAAAATTAGAAGACAAATCATTTAAAAGTTTACAGAATTACAGACATTTCAGAGCCAATTTGTGAAAACTAGGCTATTTTTGACTTAATAAATATAAGGATCTGATTTCATTAACCTGATAATAATTATCAGACTGTCATTTAATAGAAAAATTGCATTCATTGATCAGCTGCCTGGTGAAAGCAATTTACAAGAACAAAGGAAATAGATCGATGAATAACAAGATGTCACTCATCCAATTTTTTCTGAACTGAATGTAACATGAGATAACGTGTTGTAGATTCAGAATAATAAACAGTTGTCAACGGAAACCAAAATAAACAGGAGTCATTATAAATTGAATCCCTAGTAAAGTAAAAATTAGCTACAATGTCAGGTACGTAAATTCATTACTAGATATACTGAAATGAGCTGTAATCTGTATATTTAATATAAAGCCCTTTTCGTTTTATTTGAATTTTCTAATTTGTATATTTCTTGCAACAAAATATTATCAAGATCTTTAAAGAGGGTTTTCATTTAATTAATTTTTACGTAACATATTTCAAATGCTACACATTAAGACTTGAATACAATTCACAGTTTGCAAAAAATCTATTAATGAAAATATAATTAAAATACTCAAATGATCTAACAAATATTTATATATTTGTTTTTGAGTTTACTATTTACATTAAAAAAATAACAATTATATTCATGGCTATCTAATGAATGTTTTTCTAACTTTGCCGAAATGTATCATTACTGTTCAAAATATGTTTTAGAAATTAATTTTAATTGTATTTTAAACTGTGTTCTCTGTTCGATGTTTTTAAAATGAAAAATATAAATTAATTAAAAAACTACATTTAATCCTGGATGGAGAATACTCGAAGAAAAGAGATAAATAATTTTAACAAATTATTTAAGTTTTGGCACTCTTAATTAAATATTATTTTATTATAATTCCAGTAATAACATAATTACTTATATAAATATATTATATTTTTAATCCCCCTCAGACGTATTTTTTAGTAAACGTATTTAAGTAGATATCTAATCTCCAATGATGAATGAGGAAAATTAATTATTTATTTATATATTTGTTTCTAATGTGGGCCCGGTAGCCGAGTGGGTAAGGGCGCTTGGCTGCGGGTTGGAGGTGGCGGGTTCGGTTCCCGGCCTCGGCGGAGGATGGGAATTTTTCCACGCTTCTTTCTCCTCCAAACGGGCCCTAGGGTCTACCCAGCCAACGCCACCTAGATAAATCAAGGCCAAGTCACTCTACCCTCAAATTTCTCTGACGTCAGAGGCAGCAGACCGTTGTTTTCGCCGTGGCAGTCACTTCTCAAACGTTGTGCGTTAATTTTTTTTATTTTCAACTCAGAAAATATGCCTTCTAGATGCTGTGTACCGAATTGCCGTGGCAATTACGATACTGGACCAAAGGTATCTGTGTTTAAATTTCCAGAGGAAGTGGATTTACGAAGAAAATGGATTAATTCGATTCCAAGACAAAATTTTCAACCAACGAAAGCAACACGAGTAAGTAAATTTTACGAGTATTTCTAAAATTTTTAATCACTTTCTTTGAAGAGCTATGCTGTAATGAATTTATTCTACATTTACTAGATATCTTTTATTAACACTGTTTTATTAATTTAAGTCATTTCATTAAGAACAACTTTTAATTTGACGTTAGGCCTAAATAAGCACATGTTGCATTTGGTAACACGTGCTTTCGAAAGGTAGCCATGAAATGTATTTAAATTCAAACTTGAGATGCGTAAATAAATTTATTATAAAATTAGCAACTTTTAAATATTTTATTTTAAAGGGATTTTTGATAGGTATTGTATTTTTTTTTATCCTTAGTTAACGATAAACAGTGTTAATAAAAATACGAAGATAATTTCATAAATACCAAACATATAATTTCAGAATGAAATATTTATGTAGAAATTATTGTAAGTGAATTTTAAGAATAAAATTGCTAATTGTTTGAAGATTAGAAAAATTATTAAAATATTAAAAGAAGGGAATTAATAAATTCACTCAAATTCTTAAAGATATAAATAATTTTATTAATTGGGCTAATAATAATAAAATGATAATAAACCACACAAAAAACAAAAGTAATGCTTATTAAAATAAAAAACAAAATTGTGATAAATTATTTTTTTTTTCTTACTTTACACAATAATTGTTTGAATTTAATTTCTACAAATAACATATGTAATTGCGATAAAAGTGAATATGTATCTCAGCAAAAATACCTTGGACTTCAAATAAACAATAAATTTACATGGATTCTCATTTTAATTCAATTATTAATAAACTTCACTCTTATACATACTTATTTGTACATATAAGAAATTTATTTCCTTTCCAACAAAAATAAATGATATTCAAATTTCTTGTCGATTCGGTTTTAAATTATGCTTAACTAAGTACCAAATAAGAATGTAAATAATTTATTAAATAAAATCCTAAGTAATATTGTCATCAATTATAATACTACGGCACAAAGAGAAAAACAAAAAATTCGATTAAATATAAAATATTAATGATTAAAGAGAAATTTATTTACAGGGTAATTTAAACATTTTTTTTCGAATTAGAAATGACAACGTAATTACGATAATAGAATAAACACTAGAAGTAATTGGTTAAATATTTCTAATATAGCTGGGCTATAGAATAACTTTGGGCTTAGATCCGTAAATTTAATTAAATATAAGCTTTTTAAGCAACTGAAATGGGATAATTATAACTACGAAATTAAAAAACAATTAATACCTGATATAATTCAGGAAAAAAAATCTTTTTAAATTATTTAATTGATTAATTATGCATTAATATATATATATATATATATATATATATATATATAACATTAAAAAAACAAAAACAAAAATACTGAAATTCTTGTTTTTAATATGTAAAAATCAAATTTCGTTAAGTGTTTATTATATAATATTCGAAATACGTAAGACACAATAAAATGGAATTAATGTTTTAATAAGCAAAAGGAAAAATTATGGTGTTTTTGTTTTCCTTAAAGAAGAGTTTGAGATTATTTGTAAAATATGCTGCTTACCGATTACATCATATGTAATGTAAATAGTCAGAAATTTTATTAAGAAAAATAAAAATGAGAAAATTTAGACATAATTATGTTTGGTTTGATTTATGTGTATTTTATTTTGTCAATAGAAGATAAATATTTTTTTTGATATTCTAAAAACAAGGTCATACAAGAAGAAATAATGTGCTATATATACAAGCAATAGCCACTGTAAATTTAGATTTTTATTTTGGGAGGATATTATAAGTAATTACTTAAAAATAACTAAAGAAATTAGATACAAGGTTTTCAGTGATATCATACATCTGCTTTGCATACACAGTTTACACATATGTAGCAAATTGAACATACTCTTTTTTTTCCCTAGGTCTGCGAGCTGCATTTCCGACCATGTGATGTACAGAGAATAACAGAAATGTACGATGAAAAGACTGGAATGAATATTTCTGCACCTCTGGCATATCCTCGTTTAATTAAAAATGCTGTGCCACTGATATTTCCTGGATGCCCTTCATACTTATCTTCATCACAATCATGTAGACAAAGTGCTGATGAGAAAAAGCTTCATCGTGAAAATGAAGCTCTTCGAAAAGCTCTTGTGGAAAGCATGAAGGAGAAAGAAGCCTATGATTCCAGAATGAAGTTTACTTCCATAGTGGAACTATATTCAAAGATTGAAAGCATGGCACTCCCAGATTGTTGGTCAGTAATTAAAAAACCTAATGTATTACTTTTTTCCATCATTGAAATGGAACCTGTACCTGTCATTGTAGTATCTGTTTTGATTTCAGAAGACATGCAGTTGTCTGTTTTTATTAATAATGTAAAAATTGCTAGCTCAAATAGAAATTACATTTTCCCAGAATTAGTTAATGATTTAAATCAGCTATCATGTGTTCTTGAAAATGTAAAATCTTTTTGGTATCAACAGAAGAAAGGTCAACCAAATTTACATGTTATGTCTCAAATTCTGAAAATATTTGAAAGTTATGATAATGATGATTCATTGAGTAATGTTATTAAATTTATTCGTGACCAGATAATGCTTCTAGACTGTAAGAAGGAATGTCGAAGATATACAGCTGATATGCTTGTTTTTTCTTCTTTACTTTATTCTATATCACCTCATGCCTACAGATTTATGCTTTCTTCACAAAATTTTATTTTACCACATCCTAGCACACTCAGAAGAGTAATTTCTAATTTTCAACTGAAACCAATGGCTGAACAAAAAGAGGATGGGTTTTTATCATACATAAAATGTAAATTTTCATTGTTAAGTGAGAATGACCATAAAATTGTTCTTATGATGGATGAAATTCATTTAAAACCTTATTTTGACTATAAAGGAGGTAGCATTTTTGGTGCAAGTCATGATTCTGTAAATGCTGCTACAACAGCTTATGTATTTATGATTCAAAGTCTTTTATCTAAATATAAAGATGTTGTACACATTCTGCCTGTAAGAAAATTAACTGGCCCAGAGTTATTTAATTTTCTGAAAATGATAATTATTGGCCTTGAAGAAATTGGGTTTATGGTTATTACTGTTGTCAGTGACAATAATGCAATTAATCGGAAAGCAATTTCCTATTTTTCCACACCACCAGAACTACGTATAGTTTACAAGCATCCTTTCGATACTTCCAGGCCACTTTTTTTTTGTATTGATTCTGTTCACATTATAAAATGTGTAAGAAACAATTGGATTAACCAAAAGAAATCAGGACAGTGCCTATTTTATCCTGATTTTGACACATCTGCCAGTTCAGAACAAAACTTACTGACAGCAAATTTCAGCACCTTGAGAAAAATGCATCAGCTAGAGAGTGGTGAAGGTTTGTTGAAATATGGATATGGTCTGACTTTGAAGGCACTTAATCCTTCAAACTTAGAAAGACAGAATGTGAATTTAGCTCTTAAAATTTTCAATAGATTTATTGTCCAGGCTCTCAGAGAAATGGGAGGTAAGCATACTTTGATAGATCACAGTTCTACTGCTTTGTTTATTGAAATTATATGTACTTGGTTTGAAATTGTAAATGTCAAATCTCCAAATAAAGGTAAAAGATTAAACAATGTATATCAGGAACCAATGACTAAAGCAGAAAATGATGAACGCCAAATATTTTTAGAGAAATTTTGGAGCTGGTTAGATCAGTGGAAGCAAAGGAATTCCACTGCTGGTACTTTCTCTAGAGACACCCATTTAGCCCTGGCCCATACAACTTGTGCTCTTCTTGAAATGTGCACCTACTGTATTGAGGAACTTAAATTTAAATACTTCCTTCCAGGAAAGGTGCAAACGGATATGCTGGAGGACAGATTTGGGAAATATCGCCAACTATCTGGCTCTAATTATGACATATCAATAACACAGATTTTTGAATGTGAATCGAAGCTAAGAATGCAGGATTCTCTTCCCTTAACCCTAAATTCTTCAAAATTTGGAAATATACTTGTTAATAAATTCAGTGAAGAGATAGTTTCTGATGATTCGTCTTTCAATGAAAATGATTCCCCTTTTAGAAAAATTACTGTTACAGAAAATGATCTAAATTCTTTAAAAGTATTGCCTATTATTACTTACCTTGCAGGCTATTGTATATATAAATTTTTAAGAAAAATTCAATGTCAATCTTGTTTAAATAATTTAACTTTAGATAAGAAATTAGATTTAGACATATCTTACAGGTACATAAGAAATTTGGATAGAGGAGGATTACTTTGTCCTCATCCAGATGTTGTTCATGCTGTGTCCTTCAATTACATAATTGTTTCAAAATTGTTATCCAAAGATCATGAAGATCAATTTTTACAAGTACAAGGCCAACGAAGTCTAGTTGTTAATCTAACTTTCCATTCATTGATTGAACAAGAATGTTTATCCTTTGATCAATGTACTGAGGGACATTCGATTGAAAGAGTTTTAAAATATGTTTTGCAAACTGCAACTAATACTTTGCTAAAAAATTATTGTTCACAAAAGAACGATGTAAGCAAACCTTCCAGCTCAAAGAAAAAAAGAAAATTAGAAACATTTAAGAAATGAAAAAAGAGCAAGTAATGCTTTCAAATTCAGTTTATCTATTATGATGAATATATTTTTAAATGTTAAGATTTAATCAATAATAATATAAAGAAAATCCTCACTGGTATCAATTAATCAAATAATATAGTTTTCAGAATTTTGATGAAAATGCTAAATTAGAACGTTTATTAAATTATATTAGATAGATTAGTATTGCACTATTTTATCCAATTAGATTATTTTCTCTTTAAATATTTGTATAATTATATATAACATGGATTTGGTTCGTTTTTTTTATTTTTGTTTTTTCCTTAATTTTGCTCCACAAAACTGTATTCACCATAATTATTGATGAAAGCTTTACTTTTAATACGGCTAAAAATGTTATCTGTGTAATTTCATTAGGTATTTTGCTATCAGTAATAAATTTTGTATTACATATTCAATGTAGATATTGTTAGCATAGTTTTTATAAATGGCTGTAATACGGTAAATTCTGTTTGAACTGCTGATTTTAGACTTGATTTTTTTTAATGTCAGATCAACATTGTAAAAAAATTTTTATTTCTGTATAGGATTTTTACTGTTGTAATGTATAAATAGTTTAATAAATTTCTATGAAAACCGATTTTATTTTGTTATTGATTTTTTGTGTATTTCAACAGTTTCACAAAATAGAAATATAAAGATTATAGGTAATGCTAATGGAGAAAGAAATAAAGAGAATAGTGTTTTGGTTTGGAATTTAATCCACATACAACCCTATAATGATTATAGTTTTTTTTGAGGGGGAAGGGTAGAAATTTTTATTTCTTATCATATTTTGAGTGTTTTTTGGATAGTGGGTTTGTGTGTATGATATATAATAATAATTTTATCTAAAGATATGTTATGTAAATTATAAAATTTTTAATTAAGATCGAAATAAAAAAAAAATTGATGAATTCACAAGATTAATTTTTAGGAAATTTGAAATTTATTCTTTGACTTTTCACAATTACAAGTAACAAAAACTTTTCTTCAACCTAAACGTTTCATGAGCAAAAACTTCAATGATAAGAACTTCAGAAAAAACCAACAGTAATTTAACAAATGGGATATCCAAGAAATTTTTAAATTAACAATCGTAGCTGAACAGAAAGAAAAAGCTGATCTTGATTTTATATGTAGAACTAAAATATATCGGAATGAAATTGTTAATAAAAATATATCTTTCATTAAGATTCTTATCACTGAAATAGTGAATGTTCGCTCTATTCATTACATTAATTTCATTAAAATGCTTTCAGTATCCGGAATAAAATGTTTATATATATATATATATCTGCAATTAGTCTAATTTTTAAAAAAAAAATAAGAAAAGTAACGGTTAATTAGAAATTATACATTGTTTTTTTAAGTCATTTAATAAACGAAACGTTATTATTTAGCATTTTTATTAGTAGTGAATAACCTGACATTAATTGTTGTTAGTTATTGTCATGTAAATATTAAAGTTGTCTTAAAAATTCCCTATTTTCTATATCCGGGTGTATATTTCAAATTTTACTAGAAATTATTGTGTAAATGGTTGAAATTTTATTGCAAATTTCTTCTGGATTTAAATCCGAATATTTAACTTTTTCTTATACTGTATCTAAGTAAATAGTAACATTAAAATTTTAAAGACAACTATGTTATGAAAACAAATTCTCTGCAAGAATTTTTTTTTTAACGTGGATAAAACTTCCTTAAAAATTGTTAAATATTATAATGAGCACAGTTCATAAGTTTTAACTGCATTAAATGTTCTTAGAAATCACAGCTAGCGCAGTGATAGAATTGAATGCAGGGAAGCCCACATACTGCTTGTGAGTGTCGGTCCCCTTACGTGACGTCACTGAAGCAGCGACAGGGCCTTGTATATCTAGGTGGCGTTGACCCAGCCCTCTATAGAATGGGTACCGGGTTTCTTTCCCGGGAGTTAAAGGCGGGCGAGCGACGGGCCGACCCCCCGTCCTCAACTTTGTCCCGTTGGTTTCTGAACACTGGAGCCTACCCTCCAGTTGCATTGCGCGGTCCTCTGGACCTGATCGCAACTTTAACTAACTATTTGTTTCTAATGCCCCACTGAGTTGATGAGTTCAAATACGCTTCATATATTTTTATTTTTCTGCTTTTTTTCCGCATCTTATTTTTTTTTTCTTTTTCTAATTTTGTTTTATTCCTCAAATTATTTTAATGTATTTTATTTATTATTTTTCTTTCATTTTCTGGCTTACTTTAGCAAAACGATTAAAAATTATAAATAATATTGCTTTTCAATTATACATATATATATATATATATATATATATATATATATATATATATATATATATATATAATATAAATTTATATACATATTTATATATGTATAAATATTAATTTATATAATTATATACAAATTTTTATTTTAAATTTGAATTAAGCTTCTTACAAAATGGTAAAGGGTTACTAGAGAATTTCGAAAAGCCTTCCTGTCTGTATTTTTATATGTATTTCTTGTGTATGAGAAACGTATGTTCTTTAGATTTCTTATTTGTTTCTTCATTTCAGTTCAAATAAAATATAAATATAAACGCAAAAATATAATGTAAACGTAATATATTAATATAAGATGTGAAAAAAAAATTAGTTTAGTTCATCAAATATAAGTATTTTATATAAATACTCTTGTTTTTTATTATTTTATGAACATTTTACTTCATTTTCTAATCGTTTTACTAATGTATGCCAGAAAATAAATGAATAATAATAAGCCAAAATAAGTAAATGTAAGGAAAAAGAAAACAAAGTTAGGAAAAGAAGAGAAAAAAAAAAGTAATGAAAAATGAAGGTAAGCAGTTACCATCCCATGAATTCAAGTCTATCAAATGCTGGCGTTAGCCATCGGGATATAGCCAATGACGGTCAAATATTCGTTTTATTTCTTACATTTAATAGCGGAAATCCAATGAAAAAAATTGTCAAATATCTTGAAATCGTTTGAGAAATGGCCCCTAAACCCATATGTGTTTTTGAAATAATTCACGTGTACTTACAGATCATAAAAGGGCACTAAGATTTCAAAGATAAACGGATGTGTTCTCTCCTATGACATATCGATAAAATATCTATTTAGTTTAAACTTAGGCTATTAAAAAAATTAAAAATATTCTACAAAAATAAAACCAGCAAAATATTGTAGATATTTTAAGTTAATAGATTGTTTTTTGTTACTTACATATCCTTTTTACAGGTCATTAGTAATCAGTGTAATACGGTGCATGTTGATATAGCTTTCAACTGTTTGTGAAAATCAGAATTAAACTTTATTTCTTTTTTTGATCATTTCTTTTTTATTTAATTTATTTGATTCATTCGTTAGAATGAACTACAGTCATTGATGGCGTAAAGATTACTCCTATGATAAAATTACTACAATTATAAAAAACGTAATATGCTACGAACTTTATTTCTTTCGCATTTTCTTTTGAAATCTCAATTCTTTCTTAAATTCTTTTGTGCCCACCAGGTTGTGGGTGCACAGTGAATTACTGTTGTTGCTTGATTTTGTTCGAGCAGCCATTCCGGGGTGCCGGGATGGTTTCCTCTTCTTTGTCTCGCACTTTGAGCTACCATTATGGGTAAATCTGACTGAGGAAGCCTAATAAGGCTGAAACAGCTGTCTCAGATTCCCGAAATGGTAGGACGGGGTGCGAGAATCCTTATTTACTTAGGTGCATTACAAAAATTATTTGTTTTGTTAATACTAGCAATGCACGTTAAGCTTTTTTTTTTAATTTGTTGTATTTTCTTTTGGATTCTTAATCCTTTCTTAAATTTTTTTGTGCCCAGCGGGTCGCGGGACAAAGAATTAGAGGCTGTGCAGTGCACAGTGAATTACTGTTGGTGCTTGATTTTGTTCGAGCAGCCATTCCGCGGTGCCGGGATGGTTTCATCTTCTTTGTCTCGCACTTTGAGCTACCAGTACGGGTAAATCTGACTGAGGAAGGCTAATAAGGCTGAAACAGCTGTCTCAGATTCCCGAAATGGTAGGTCGGGGTGCGAGAATCCTTATTTACTTAGGTGCATTATAAAAATTTTTTGTTTTGTTAATACTTGCAATGCACGTTTAGCTTTATTTTTACATTTACTAACATAAAAACTGTTATTCCTTCAATTTTCCTTAAAATTTCATAGATAAAGTAAAGCAAGCAAGTTGATAATATTTAAAAAATTTAACTAAATTTCGCATTTAATAGAAAAAGTGTAATGTCAAGTAGAGTAATAATTGAAATAATTAAAAAAGAATTATTTATGTATTCAGTGTTTTTATTCAGATATTGAAAAATCTGTTTTTTTAATAATGCAATCAAAATCATTTTCCACAATTCAAAAGCGTAGGAAATGAAGAAATAAATTATAGAAATGGGAATTGAAAGAGACTAATCGTGAAGCTAATTGCAATCACAGTGAAGCCTCCAAAGCTTAAAAAAACAATAAAAAAAAGTCACCCAAAAAACATTTATTAAATATCCACTTAGTAAACAGTTGGTTTCATCCATTAATGAAATAGATTAACGTATGTCTAAATTTAAGCCGAGAAAATTGAGATCATCTTAAGAAAAAATAATATCTGGATTTCTAAAAGTAGGATGCCTCTGTCGTATATCTCATTTATCGTTATCAAACAAGGAATGGAGTTGAAAAAGAAACGGCTATTAAACTACGATGAGTTAAAAAGTGGTTATTTACAGTTTCTTGTTGTGAGATATCACAGAACAAGAAACGGATGATTGTTTTAAAAATATTCAACTAGCGAAATAATTGATTTAAGTTGAATTTAATCATAATTTTAATTCTTACAATTTAAAAACAATATTTTTTATCATGCTTATTAAAAGTATACAAAAGAAAATACCCCTTAAAATAACTAACAGATTTTATATTGTTCTTTGATCTGTAGCTTTCTTATTAAGTAAAAGAATGAATTGGATGAATTTAGTTATCTCATTTCTCATTTTAACTCTGAATGGAAATGAAGTGGAAATGAACTGCGATTGTCACGAGATGTAAGTCAAAGAATTTAAAAAAGTTTCAAATTCAAGATTTATGTTCTTTGTTTACTTGTTTCAGTTTAGTTCTTCATAAAGATAGAATTGAATAAAAACTGTATTTCCTTTAATCAGCCATTAAAGTTTCTCATTATTGGAATTTTAGTTAATTTAAAAACCATATTTTTTTATGCAAAAGTTACATCTTAAACTTCGTATTTTTAATCGCAAATTTTTGAAATGCAGTACATTGAAACTGCGCTCGCCAAGCATTTTTTCTTCCCTTCAACATGTTTATCCTTAGTTGTATGTTTCGCTGTTTTGCACAGGGGTTTCTTTAAAGATCGTTACTTATAATAATAATAATAATAATAATAATAATTTTATTATACTTGATATGGGAGTAATCCCTTTACAAGTGTGATTCGATTAGTGTTACATTTTCAATACTATTGTTTTTTAATAATTATATAAACGAACAAGAAAAATACTAATACTAATAATAATAATGACAACAATAATAGTAATAACAGTAATAATAATTGGAATTGACAAATGCCGCAAGTTACACATAATACGTGGGAAGACTTCGAATTTGGAGTGTTTTGAACTGGACCATGGTTTGGCCATCCAATCCATGGAACAGGGAGAGACCTACAAGTACCTGTGATTCCAGCAAGCGCGCGTTATTGACAACGCAAACATCAAAAATGCACGGAAGAACACATACCTTGCTCGAGTTCACAAAATCCTCAAAACACAACTCAACGCCAGAAATAAAATTAAAGCTATCAACACTTTTGCCGTTCCCACACTAATATATTCGTTCGGCATAATTCCATGGACAAACACCGAACTCGAAGCACTACAACGCGCAACACGCACTACATTCACGAAACACAACATGCACCACCCCAAGTCCGCTACGGAAAGGATGACTCTTCCCCGCAAGGAGGGAGGCCGAGGACTCATCAACCTCATCACCCTACACGAAAAACAAGTACATACACTAAGGGAACATTTCCACCAAAGAGCAGAAGACTCCTCACTTCACTCAGCCATTGTCAAGGCTGACACACACCTCACACCCTTGAACCTCGAAAACTCTTCTCCAACACTCACCACCCCTGACACCCACACTCAGCAGCTGCGTGAATCATGGGCTCGTAAGAAACTACATGGCAGACATCATCACGAACTCAGCCAGCCTCATGTCGACATGGAAGCGTCGAACAGATGGCTGACGAGTGGTGAGCTGTTTGGGGAGACCGAAGGGTTCATGATCGCAATACAGGACCAAGTCATCTCCACACGTAACTACAAGAAACACATTCTACACGATGCAAACACACATGACGACAAATGCAGGAAATGCCACACTATGCATGAGACGATCGACCACGTAATATCAGGCTGTCCCCTTCTCTCTCAAACAGACTACCTCCACCGACACAATCAGGTAGCATCGATCGTTCATCAACAACTAGCACACAAACATTCACTTATTAAGAGCACGGTCCCGTACTACAAGTACATACCACAAAGCGTATTAGAATCACCCTCATATAAACTATACTGGGACCGCCCCATTCACACAGACAAAACCATACATCTCAACAGACCAGACATCACACTTTTTGATAAGGTCAACAGACCTATCTAATTGATATTGCAGTGCCTATCAGCAAGAACATGCAGAAAACTCACGCAGACAAGATCAGTAAATACACCGATCTAGCATACGAGCTCCAGAAGCAGTGGAGGCAGGATCGAGTACGTGTTGTACCCATCGTTCTATCTGCCACTGGTCTGGTGCCTCACACATTGCACCACAGTCTCAGCACACTAGGACTTCACAAAATCACTTATGCACAACTGCAGAAGGCTGTGGTACTCAACACTACACGCATAGTTAGGAAATTTATGGACACAAGCACGCATCCCTAATCATTCTTGCACACATCTTTACACTTGGCAGTATGTGCTTTGGTCCTTGACCAGCCATATTGTTTTTGCTGGGGAAACCCAAGGTTTGAAACATACAAACATAATAATAATAACAATATTAATAAAAATTATCTTACAAATCTTTTTTATTCTGCCTTTTCTATTTTCTCAAGAAACAATTTAATGTATACTCATGGACAAAAAAATTAGCGCACCAAGAAATAATTGCGGGATCGTAACGAAACTTGCAATAAAGGTACATGTCGGGGAGATATGCAAATGATTAGAAATGCAGCGTGATTGCGCATTACGTATAGCCGGTAGAGGGCGTTGAACATCGTACTCTGTGGAGTATAAAACAGGTAACCAAAGCTTGTTTGAGTGTGCTGAATCATTTACAAAGTAAGAGCTGAGGTAGACATGCCATTACGCCGTGTTCGAAGACAGTATACGCAGTTGTCGCAGTTTGAGAGAGGGAGAATCGTCGGGATGATGGAAGCTGGGTGGTCAGCTAGGCGAGTAGCTCATCAATTAGGCCGCTCTGATTGTGTTGTGAGGTGGTGTTGGGACCAATGGACCCGAGAGATGTCATGTACACGAAGACCAGGCTCAGGACGCCCTCGATAGACCAGTCGTCGAGAAGACCGCCACATAGTCAGAAATGCACGCGTACAGCCAACTGCTTCATCGGCCGCCATCCAGGCACAGGTAGCACCTTCACTAGGGGCCGCTGTGTCATCTCGAACCATACGAAGGCGCCTGGCTGAAGGACAGTTGGTATCGCGGCGCCCATTACGTGTGCTGCCCTTGACGCCCACCCATCGACGCCTCCGTTTGGAGTTTTGCCGCGCACGAGGAAACGACTGCAGCGGAATGGAACCAGGTCGTCTTTAGCGACGAATCCAGATTCAATCTCGGCAGTGATGACAATCGTGTTCGTGTGTGGAGAGCCCGTGGTGAACACTTCAATCCTGCCTTTGCTGTACAGCGACACACCGCTCCCACAGCTGGTGTGATGGTATGGGGTGCCATTGCCTACAATACACGGTCACCCCTAGTATTGTTCCGTGGCACTATGACAACCCAGCGGTATGTTCATGAAATCCTGCAACCACATGTGTTGCCACTCATGCAACGGCTCCCAGGAGCAATTTTTCAACAAGACAATGCTCGGCCTCATACGCCAAGGGTGTCACAAGACTGTCTCCGCACTGTTACTACCCTTCCTTGGCCTGCCCGATCCCCAGATTTGTCTCCAATCGAGCATATCTGGGATCATTTGGGACGACGAGTTGGGCATCCCACGAGTTTGAACGAACTAGAGGCAAGGTTACAGCAAATATGGAACGAAATGTCTCAAGACATCATACAGAACTTGTATGACTCAATGCCCGATCCTATCGCATCTTGCATTCGCGCTAGAGGGGGTCCAATGGAGTATTAACTCCTCCGTTCTTTTGCCTTTTTCTCTGAAATAAATTATCCTTTTTCTTTGATTTTCTAATCATTTACTTATATCAAAGTAGTCATTATGTATGTAAATTTTCGTTTCATTTTGACGACTCCTTCTTGGTGCGCTAATTTTTTTGTCCATGAGTGTATTTACATAAATTAATATTAATTCGGTTTTGATTTAACTGAATAATCCACTATCCACTCTTATTGGAAATTTTTTCAGTTTCTAACACTTTTCTTTCCTCCTTCATTTTTTCACATTCAAAAATTACGTGATTCCAGTTTTCTAAATTATTGCAGCCTAACCTGCAATCTCTTTCTTCTCTATTTAACCAATATTTACTCGAGTTCCAAATGTTACCACATCTAATTTTAATATATATTTCTCTCCAATAGGAGTGGATCATGTTCTTATATAAATAACTGGCCCCTTCAATTTGTACTTCTAAATTACAGTAATAATTGTTAAAATTTGATTTCTGTATTTTATTGTAATTACATTGCATATTCACCTCAATCAATTTTTGAATAATTATTTTTTTACAATCAATCCAATAATTACAATCCATTATCTTACCTAATTCTATGCCCAATCCTGCTTCAATAAATATTTCTTCAATCATCTTTATATAATTACATTTGTTGCCTGACTTTGCGTCATCTACCATATTTTCTAAAATTAGTTTTGGTAATCTTTCTTCGTTTTGCTTTACAACTTTTATTACATAATCTATAGCTCTTTTAATACAATGTATTCTCAATGGATATATGCCTAATTCATTTTCAATAATATAACTTGGTACAGTTTTTTAAATATTAAAATATAATTCAATAAATAAATATTGTATGTTTTCCAACTCCTTTTTAACTTTCCACCCATCTCTTTCCATACCATAACAAATGACACTTTTAACCATGCTATTAAACATATATTTTATTTTTTTCCAATCGTTTATTTTTGATCTTTTGATTATTTTTATTAATTCCCAAGTGGCTGCTATTCCTTTATCTTTTCTATGTTTTATGTTTACTTTATTACTATTTTGTGAGGTAGGCCTAAACCACTTGCCTAAATATTGGTACTTATTTGTTACTTCGATCTCTTTATTATTCCATGTCCATTTTTCTAATTAGCTCTCTTACCACCATTTCTGAAAATAATAATTTTTGTTTTCTCCAAGTTAATGTTTAAACAATATTCATTTACAAATTCTTGTAAAGCTTTAATCATTCGGCTAAGTTCTACTCGTGTTTCTGCCAATATAACCAAATCATCTGCTTACATAAGACTAAATATTCTCAAATTTTTTAATTTAATACCTCCCCATCCCTCTTCTCTTAACTTTAACTCCAAATTATTTATTAACACTGAAAATAAAATAGGGCTCAACTACACCCTTGTCTTACTCCTTTTCTAATAGATATCTCCCTCCCTTTTTTATTTTTTCCCACAATTATTCTAGTATCCTCATAAATGTTTTTTATAATTCTTAACATTTTTCCTTTTATTCCTACTTTAACTAATACTTTCATTAATATATTTCTATTTACACTGTCAAAAGCTGTTTTAAAATCAATAAACATTGCAAAAAGTTTTTTCCTTTTAACCATTAATTTTAAATCAATAAGAGCGTTTAAAACAAAGATGTTGTCATGAGTTGAATATTTTTTTCTAAAACCTGCTTGATTTTCAACAATTATGTTATTACATTCTAACCAATTCTCCAATCTGTTTTTTATAATTTCTGTAAAAATTTTAAAAGATATATTTAAAAGAGTTATGCCTTATAGTTTTTTGGTTCATTTTTATTTCCTTTTTTATACAAGGGTATAATTTTTCCATTTCTCCAATTTTTTGGTATTTTTTCTATTTTCCAAATCATGTTATAACAATTTAACATCCATTCTATCAAATTATTAGACGCATTAATAATCCATTCATTTCTAATTCCATCCGGGCCGGGTGACTTATCTTTTTTTAAATTATTTACCACCATATTTAATTCATTTTAAAGATCCTTACTCATTAAGCATCAAAATACGTACTTATTCTATTGGTCTTCGCCGCTCAATGTCTCAAAAATGGCCTCCGAAATCCATAAACAGAACGGTTCCACTGATTTCTTTAAAATCTGATAAAGAAGCTTTGGTCCAATCCACATATACAGTGGTGGTCAAAATTATAAGGACAAGAGAAAAAAATCGCCAAACTTGGTTACAGTTGGCTGGAAAATTATGCAAATTTTACGGCTGGAAACCAATGATAAATGCAGCATTTTTTATTAGTTTTTATGGAAATATATGGGAAATTCACATTCATAAAATGTATTTTGGATTTAGACAGCACTGTGATATGGACAAAATTATAAGGACAATGCTATTTGTGTGTTCTAAAAAGCAAAATTTGCATGTTTTTTGTTCAGCACACGGCACTCCCAGACGATATAAATGCATAGTAAGAGATTGCGAACGTCATATTCTATTTTTTCGTCATGCCACTAGGTACGAAACTTTCGGAGTTTTAGAAAGGGAAAGTGGTTGCTTTTAAAAGTTCAGGACTTACTGTACATCAAATTTCGACAAAGCTGAATAGATCGAGAACGGTTATTTATAATTTTCTTAAAAATCCCGAAAAATATGGACGGCAAAGGCGTATAGGTAGGCCATCTTCTGTTTCTGTGCCTGTGAAAAGAATGATAATAAGGCGAGCTTGATCCAAAAAACAAACATCAACGGAAATTAAACGGGAATTAAACTTATGATGCAGTGTTCGAACTGTTCGACATGTTTTACAAAAAGAAAAAAAGGTTCGTTAGGAAAACTTAGGTCACGACCACCTCTTACAAAAGTTCATAAGAGACTGAGGATGGAGTTTGTCAGAAAATGCATTACTATGGAAAAAGAAGTGCGATGATATTATCTTTTCTGATGAGAAAAAGTTTAATTTGGATGGACCAGATGGTTTTCGCTACTTCTGGTATGATCTCCGTAAAGAAAAAGAAATTTTCGCAAACCATAGATTTAGAGGTGGCTCAGTGGCTGGTCTGAAGAGGTTTCGCAACTGGCGGAACCACTGCAATAGTTTTTGTGCAGGGCAAAATGAAGTCTGAGTTATATTTACATATTGGGCAATAATCTTTTATCAGAAGCACCGTCAATTACAAGTGGAGACTTTTTGTTGCAGCAGGACAATGCCTCAGTACATGTTTCTCAAACTTCGAAAGCATGGTTTGATGCTAATTTCGTGAAATTACTTGATTGGCCGGCCAGAAGCCCAGATCTAAATCCAATGGAAAACCTGTGGGGTATTCTGGCACACGAAGTATACAAAAATGGTGTTCAATATCAAAATAAGCAAGAACTCATGTCCTCCATCGAAAAAGCCTGGAAAAACATTTCTAAAAACGTTCTTAAGGAACTGTCAAACTCTATGACGTCAAGACTGATGAAAGTGATTGAGAAGAAGGGGGAGATTATTAATTATTAGTATGTTTTAGGCCAAAAACATTCATTGTCCTTATAATTTTGGCCAGTTTTTACAATGACATTTTTTGTTTAATACGGCAAATCATTCATATTTTGCATTTTCTAATGTTTTGCATTCTACAATGATTTCTAGCATAAAAAAGCATTTTATGTATACATTTCACTTTATTTACTTCAGAAATAAATTTTTTCTGTGAAATTTTCAGTTGTCCTTATAATTCTGACCACCATTGTATATATATATATATATA
>JAFIDM010000005.1:205894-222684 GCA_023159025.1 Thereuonema tuberculata
ATATATATATATAATATATGTATATGTATTCAGGGGCAAAATTCGTGTATAATTTCGAACCACGTACAGAGGCATGGCTACGAATCAATGTATTGCTAATGAACCCAAGTCCGGAAACACCCGATTAAGGCGCTAGGTGGTCCTACAGTGAGCCTTTTTGAGAGAACATATCATTTGCTACCATAAATGCAGATGAGCCAAAATATTGATCTAGGGTGCTATTTTTGTTTGTTTCAATTGATCTTCAATTCTCCCACTAATTTAAGGAGAAAAAAGGAAATACTAGTGATTAAGATAGCATAGTGATGATTAATATCCTGATTCAGATTGTGTTTAAGATCATTATTAAGCTTGTGATTAAGATTCATAATTATTTAGAAGAGGAATTTGACTCTTTTTCTGAGAAAGAAATAGATCTTCTTTAGAATACAGAGATTCCCATTTATAAGGAGCAAGTTATTGTGTAATGTCCAAATAAGTCTTACAGAATCTACTTCAAAATACTTACGAGTATCTTAAGCTTTCCTGAGCTCGATTGGAAGCTGCATTAGGCGAACCAAAAGTGAAGGCTTGATACTGATGGACTTCCCTTTTCTCGAGAATTTCTATGGAATGCATAAGATCTCAGAAGGACGCTTTGCGGATCAATAACCTAGTTTATTACTGTTACAACTGACTCAGTGTTTAGTGTTTTGTTCATTTGTGTTGGACATATATATTAATATGTAGATCTTATTTCTTTTAGAACCCCGGGATGAAGTATAAACTTAAATAAAACATTTAATTTGCTGCGTAAATTTATTAAAAAAGGGGGAACAAGAACAAAAACCAGCATATGAATAAATTAAAATTATCTTTTCTGTTTCAATTATGAGAAGGAGTTGGGAACAGCTGTTTCGTCCTGCTACGGACTCATCAGCCCAGCCCCGCCTCTCCGATAAAAGAACCACAAAGGCAAGATCACCATATGAAGGTCACAGCACACCTGGCAGTGACCTCCGAAAACAAGAAAAGCAACAAAATAAATGTTGTGTTGTTTACCACTATCAAAAGAGCCTTTTCCTACAACTAGTAGGCAAAAAGGCATTAAGAGGCGGGGTTGTGCTGATGAGTCCGTAGCAGGACGAAACAGCTGTTCCCAACTCTATATCCATAATTGAAACAGAAAAGTAATTTTAATTTATTCATGTGCCGGTTTTTGTTCTTGTTCTCCATTTTTTAAAATATAAACTTGTTTTGTATATGTATACAGGGTGATTTCAGAAGGTGGATCAAAAATTGAGCCGTAGATTCTCCTCATGAAAACAATAAAAAAAAACCATATATATACATGGATCCGGAAATGAGTAGTTTTCGAGAAAAACGTATTGTATCATTATTCAATGCAGATGTGTTTGTTTCTTATTTTGTTTTGTTGACACAGTATGATGAGAGAAAACGTATTGCAGATATTCATAAACTGAAACAGACATTAGCAAAATAGGGCGAATGATTTAATAAACACATGTCAATAAATTAGCGAATGGAAATAAAGTTAAACACGCCTACAGCAACAATTGATTGGTTTTCATATGCGCGCGCAAATGGCATACAGAATACATTGTTTAGTGACTCAAAATATCTGTCATTCGGGCTATAATTTTGCAATGTCTTTCGTATTTAGAAATGACGAATTTGCGGATACGATGTATCGCAGGACCGATGGAAATGCACTTGGAGCTGCTTGTCTGAACACAGAAAACATTTCCTGATTCGACTGCATCCAGATCGACGAATGTTTATCAAGATTCATTAACGTCTAAGACAATATGGGGCATTTGAGCATTCGAAATCACCAGGAAATCCCAGAAATGTGAGGACAAATGATTTGGAAGAGAGGGTGCTGCAGAAAACTCGACGAATCACCAACTGACAGTACTCATCCAATTGCTATGGAGGAGGGAGTTAGTCAACACACAATCTGGTACATGAAAATCTATTCATTTCCTATCAATTTCAATCAGTTCAATCTTTAAATGAAGGAGATTATCAGCAACGGTTACATTTCTGTGAGTGGCTACTGCAATAGTTAGTCATTCCTAAGCAGAATTCTCTGTATAGACGAGGCTCAATTTACACGAAATGGAATGTTCGATTTTCGTAACAATCATATTTTGGTCTACCAAAATCCACACGCTATTCATCAACATCATCAAGTGCAATTTTCAGTGAATGTTTGGGCAGGAATTGTAGGAAACCATTTATTAGGACCCTTTCTTCTCCTAAACAGAGTATCTGGGAGACTTATTATTTCTTACAAAATGGTCTTCTTCTATTATTTGAGGATATTCCGCTTTCCATTCGCAGCACAATGTGGTACTTACACGATGATACATGATCAATTGATAGTGGCAGATAGATCGGTACGGGTGGTCTACGGCGATGATCTCCACGCTCCCCTGATCTTAATCCTCTGTATTTCGGGATATTAAAAAAAAACATTCCAGTCCAGTCCACAGTCATGAAGAGTTGTGACAGCGAATAACCAACTGTTTCAAGGTTTTACAGCAAAATCCTTGGATTTGTGAAACAATTCATTCGTCACTGCGAAGAATATTTTATTATTTCAATTATTTGTATTGACTCTTACAGCAATTCAATGTTTACTGCAAACTATGTGTTGCGCCATAACTATTCATTTTGTGGATCCATAAATTGTTTATTAAAATCAAAATTAAAATCGTTTATTAAATCATTCGTTCCTTATGCTGCGTATTTTGGTTTCATTTCATGAATATTTGAAATACGATTTCTTGCCTCCCACAAAACAAACACCCCTAGATTGAGTAATGACAAGACTTTTTTTCGAAAACGGACCCATGTTTATAATAACTTTTTTGTTTTGTTTCTTGAGTAGGGCGAACACGATAAAGCAAAAGCCGTTTTCGACGGGCAAACATGTCGCTTTCGACCTTGTCTGGCAGGTTTTCAACCGACCGTTGCTTAGGCAACAAGTTGGTCGACTTGTTCTATTTGCAAAAGCAAAACATTTGGTCGGGCAAAAAATAACCAATCACAAGGGAAGCTTTGGAACATGTCAGTCGTGACGTCACGCTCATTCGTAGAAATGGCGTCCCATCGATTGTCTCCACTTCAGCTGGATGGAGAGCTGTTACAAAATTATTATCATTGTAATGAGATTATCTTGAAGCACTTTTTACATGTGTAGTTAAGAGTTTAAAAATTATTTAAAGACCAACATACAAGATATTGTCTAAAAAACGTGAAATTACAATGAACTACGTATCGGCCCGAACCAGCTACGTATCGGACCATTTACAAGTGAAATGAGATGAGATGATGGTAGATTATATAGAAACTCCAAACCACAGCCTGACATCACAAACACCCAGTAGCGACGAAAGATGCAAAATAGGTGAAACCACTATCGGGAAAGGGGCTTTGCGAACCTCACAAGACATCTTGCAAAGGTGCCCACTCAACCGATAAAGAAGAAAAAAAAAATATTTAAAACCAAAAAATTGAGGGGGGACGGGAATAATGGCGACCCATACAACTCAAAGGGAAAATTATATCTAAGTTTTACTGAACTCATATTCCTCTATAGTTTTTTATGAAAAGGTTGTCGTTATAACAGAACATTTCCATTAATATAAAAAATGACTCCTTGCACTTCCTAAGCATGCTGTTAGGCTCATAACAAACGACAGTCGGGCCTTTGTAATTTAACCGATGCCCCTGCTCCGCCACGTGCACCGCAATTAAGTAATTTCTTTCCTAATTACAGACGGCCAATGAGTGCTAATATATACGCTTACTAAGAAGCTGTCCAGTTTCCCCTATGTATCTACAGGGGCATTCAAACATTGGAGGACATAAACGACACCCTTAGGATTCGCGGGACGGTGATCCTTCTCGTTTTTATTGACAAAACTGAGAATAGTAACCCTAATGGAGAAGATTAGCGAAATGCCAACCCGTGAAATCATCTTTTTCCAAACGGGGAAAATGGTTGGGTGATAAGGCATGGACACAAATATCTTGGAATTACAATTTGCACCGGATTACAAATATTTTGCGAAGTCCTCTCCATATGCCTGTGAACATAATCACTAGAGTAACCATTAGAAACCAAATACTCCCTGATATCCTGAATCTGGCCATTGATTGTGACGTCAGTGTATCGTATACCGATTAACACATGTCTCGCTCTGCATTTTAATTCCGCATGTCCTATGTCCTTTATGAGTAATGTCATCAGTATGGCGGTATGTAGACCTTTCAGATTGGCTAGTTCTTTAAGTATTTTTAATGCCGAGATTCAACATACCAGAGAGTATTTGGTTTCTAATGGTTACCCAATTGATTTTGTTTACAGGCAGGTGGCCAGGACTTTGCGGAATATTTATAATCCAGTGCCCAAAGCAATTGTGACCTCCAAGATGTTTGTGTCCATAACTTATCACCCAACCATTTTTCTCGTTTTAAAAAAGATGATATCGCGGGTTGGCATTTCGCTAATCTCCTCCATTAGGATTACTATTGCCAGTTTTGTCAATAAAAATGAGGAGGATCACCGTCCCGCGAATCCTAAGGGTGTTGTTTATGCCCTCCAATGTTTGAATCTCCCTGTAGATACATAGGGGAAACGGGACGGAGTTTTAGTAAGCGTGTATATCAGCACTCATTTGTCTGCAATATGGACACAAATTACTTTATTGCGGTGCACGTGGTCGAGGACGTGAATCCGACTGTCGTTTGTTATGAGCCTAACAGCATGCTTAGGAAGTGCAAGGAATCATTTTTTTATATTAATAAATACGTTCTGTTATAACGACACCTTTCCCTAAAAGCAATAGAGGACTGAGTTCGGTAAACTTAGGTATAATTTTCCCTTTGAGTTGTATGGGATCACTTATTCGCTAACCTCGCTTATGCCATCATTTACTCCATTTACTTCTTTTTTTGGTTTTAAACATTTTTTTTTTCCTCTGTTCCGGTTGAGATGTCTTGTAAGGTTCGCGAAGGCCTTTTCCCAATAATGGTTTCATCTATTTTGCATCTTTGGTCGCTGCTGGATGTTTGTGACGTCAGGCTGAGGTTCGGAGTTCCCATATAATCTCCCGTCATCTCATGTCATTTCACTTGTAAATGGCCCGCTGGTTCGAGCCGAAGCATAGTTCAATTTACTTTCATGTTTTTTTAAAAAATATCTTGTGTGTTGCCCTTTTAATAATTTTTAAGGACTGAGGTTATCTTTCAAAAATAAATAAAGTTTATATTTAAGTGCCTTAATTTTAAGGAATATAAGAAAAGAAAAAAAAAAAGAAAAAAAAACGCCTTAATTTTAAGCGTCAGAATTTATCAGAGTTTTTAAAAACTACATTTTTTTCGTAATTGCACAGCATCGGCCGTGTTCGCCTGGAATTCTGGGATAGCCGTTTTCTCTCAAGTTAAAGAATTAAAAGAATTACTCCCAATAAATCTAAGAAATTCAAAAAGAAAATATCTCAGAATGAATTTGCTAAATCATACTATTAATAGGCAAAAGACGGATGTATGTTTATCATCAAAGTGGAGTGGATTATTTTAAAGTGTATTTTTAATTTTAAAAATACACTTACAAATATCTAATTGAAAAGAAAAATTAGTTGATTTAATTATTGCTGGTGAAATAATTCCTACGCCTCTGTAAAGCAATGTGGGGCACTCTCTCATAGGCTCAATTTGGAGGAGTCTATTATTTTAGGGCAGGAGGCTAACTTTTATCGCCGAAAGTACAAGGAAAGCAGTCGCTGTAACATTGGCCTCTCACCTCTGAGTACCAGGGTTCGGTTCTCCTGGGGTTTCGTGATGGTGGACGATCATCACTGGGCAGGTTTTCTCGGGGTTCTCCCGTTTCACCTGCACTTTGTCACTTTTTTTTTTCCCTCCCTGTTTTTTTTTTCTTTCTTTTCCGTCAAAACGTGCCATTTTTCCTTGTTTGTTTTCTTTTTCTTTCCCAGCTTGCGATTTTTTTTTCCAAAGAACAAAATATTATTGTTTTTTTTTTGTCTTTTTTTAATTTTAGTATTCCTGCGTTAGTAATATTCACTTTCTGTGCCTCAGTTAATTTATATTTCCTGTGTTCGTTTCTCAGCTTACTTCAGACTCTCAGTCTCCGTTAACATAGTTATTGTTACTAACTTCATTGTTGCAACTTTTCGCGGGCTGTTGCGCGACTGGCGCATTCTTGTTACCAAGGGAAAAAGGAGTGAATTAAGATACTCGAGTGTTGTGCTTTTGTCAGTGATGTGAGAAGGGTCAACTAAGGAGGTCATCACCTTCTTCTCTCTGGTGACCGGGTTGATAACCCATCCTCGTGACCCCACCGCAGCTTTCACGTCAATACCGACCGCATGTTTATGCCGGCGCTCTGTCGCTCGCTTTTCGTCTCGCCGTGTTGGTTGACACAATGCATCTTGAGCCGCTTCACACGGGAGGAGAAATCGCCACGGCATCTTCCGCAACCACGACAAGGCTGATGTTCGCTGGAGACAGTGCCAGACGCCGGTCAGACCCTCAGTTGAAACCATCGAGCCTTCTCTGCGAGAACGTCGCGATGATCGGCAGACTGTATATAGTTACGTTAATTTCCCGTCGCTTAGGAACTCCGTCTCTAAAACGATCAAAAATTTGTTCCGATGTAAAGTAAACTTCCGTTGACAACACTGAAGATGACTCTAGACATTCGCTGTAGCTATTTATCTTACCTCGGCGTGCACGTTGCTTGAATGGGGGAAAGTCAAGGAAAATGTCGTAAAACTGTGTTGGCGGATAGGAGAGCTAGAACTCTCACAACACAGGGTGAAAAGCTAATATAATCGAAAGATTTTAGGATTAACCTTATTTAATCTTTTGAATCTAATCATAATAATCCTTTTGACTATAAATGTGTGTGACTGTAGATTAAGCTACAAGACTTATGTTAGCCAATCAGACTTAAAAGCTCACAACATAGGGTGAAAAGCTAATATAATCGAAAGATTTTTAGGATTAACCTTATTTAATGTTTTGAATCTAATCATAATAATCCTTTTTGAGTTAAAAATCAATTTTACGTGTCGTGAATATTATTAGAAAAAGCCAGCTGATTCGACACTTATTCACAGTTAAAACATTTAAAAGCTTAAAAGGATAAAATGACGTAAGTTTCGATAATCTCTACTCTCAGATATCTTTGTCAAATTATGTTAAAAAAAACCCCTACCTTGAACAGATCCTCCCTCATTGGGAATCGTCGAAGAAATGACTAAAAACATGGAAAACCGGAAGCTTCTGTTCTTTCCTGTCCCCCTGTGTCAAAAAAAAAAATCTCTTTCTTTTTTTCTCCCTTTCTCCTTCCTTTTTCTTTCCTTCATTCTTTCCTTCTTTTTTTTTTTTCATTTTTTCTTTCCTTTCCAATTCTTTTCTTTTCTTTTTTTTTCCCCTCTTTTTTTTTCTTCCTTTTTTCCTCATCTGTTTGTTTTTTTTTTTCTTTTTTTCCCTTGTTTGACGTGAATTTAAAGGTCATTTTCCAACACATTACGCGTGGATAAATCCTGATTATAGCTTTTTTGTGTTTTTATTATACATGATTCGAAGAACTTTCTAAGGTATTCATTTTTTTGTTTACCCAAAATAATCACATCGTTTTTTTGAAGGTGTGTCCTTTGCTCCTACAATGCACTGCAGTGTGGTAGGCGTCATTCCCTGTTCTAATCGCGTGTATATGCTCTCCAAGCCGGGTTCCCAATTCCCTTCCGGTCTGGCCCACGTAAAGACACCCGTTTATGGGCCTCCATGGGATTCGCAAACGATACCATATACAACCCCCTTTGTTTTCAGTTTTTGTGCTGGGTCTGGTATTCTTTTTTCCGATTAAGGGCATTCTCCAGAGTATTTTGGGCTTTACACGCCACCCCTATATCGGTTTCATTCAGGATAGTCTTTAATTTATCAATCATCTCTTCATCATATATCAACAACACATATCACTCTTTTTTCTTGTTTTTGCTAGATAAATCGTTCCCTCTGTTGACTTGGTACGAGCCTCCGAGACTATAAGAATTCCCTCTTATCGTATTAAAAATTCTCCCAATCAACATGTCCAACGTGCTCAAAGGAAAGCCATTACTACTAAAGATTTCTATTATTAGCCTGATTTCCTTTTGCAATACATTATTATTAGAGCAAATACTGACCGCCCTTTTTAGTGCCATATTGACCGCATTTCTTTTGCAACTCATTGGGGCGGCACTATAGTAGTTGATGGTAATCCTGGCGTCCGTATTCTTACGATACACTGAGGTTTCGTAACCAACACCCTTTCTAAGAATACCCATATCCAAAAAAGGCAGGAAGCTATTCGCCTCCTCCTCTAGGGTATACTGAATACAAGTATTAACACCGTTAAAGTCGCCGAGAATCTGATGTTTGTAATGATTATTAACGACCAAAAACGTGTTGTCAACGTATCTTGCCAGAAAGTGAACATTATGAAAGACACCCTCTATGGACGTGGCTTGATATTCAATCAGCGTCATGACGCTCTCGGCGAGCACGGCAGATGAGGGGAGCCCCATAAAGGTACCAGACGTCTGTAAATAAAAACGCTCATTGAAGGAGAAAAATTGAATATGAAATAGTGCATCTATTAAAGTAAAAATCTCCTTTACATTACAAACTTTTTTTCCCTCAATGATATCACGGTCGGTGTCAACCACATGCTGTACATCCTGAAATACAAGGGTAGGGGTAAGGAACGTGTACAAATTCACGACATCCATAGAGACAAGACTTGTATTGGGGATAACATTGTTCTCCCTTAAGTAATTCAGCACTGGGTCCCGATTGGGAATGGAAAACTTCGACCGGAACTTAATTAATCCTTTTTGACTATAAGTGTGTACGACTGTAGATTAGGCTACAAGACTTACGTTAGCCAATCAGACTTGAAAACTCACAATATAGGGTGAAAAGCTAATATAATCGAAAGATTTTAGGATTATCCTTATTTAATGTTTTGAATCTAATCATAATAATCCTTTTTGACTATAAATGTGTGTGACTGTTGATTTAGCTACAAGACTTATGTTGCCAATCAGACTTGAAAACTCACAACACAGGGTGAAAAGCTAATGTAATCGAAAGATTTTAGGGTTAACCTTATTTGATCTTTTGAATCTAATCATTATAGTCCTTTTTGATTATAAGAGTGTGTGACACTTGATTAAGCCATTAGACTATGTTAGCTTATTAGACTTAATGACTCACAACACAGGATGGAAAGCTAAAATAATCGAAGGTTCTCAGAACAAAGTTTATTTAATCTCTTGAATCCAGTCATTCTAACACTTTTGACTGTAAGAGTGCGACAGTTGATTGGGCTACGAGACTACGTTGACTATCAATCTCAGAAAGCCCGGACTCAAGGTGAAGAGCCACTATAAATTTGAAATTTCTAGATTAAAGATTTGATTGGTTCTCTGTAAGCGAAAGTGTTGTAATATTATTACCATTATTGTGGAGTGTTTAACTGACACTTATGGCCATCTTGACAAGGGTGTTAATATATGTACATACTTACACTTTACTATTCATTTACTACACATATAAGTATTCAACCTACTCATAATAGTGTTCTAACATTTTATTGAACAGGTTATCCATGCATTTACTTGTTGATTTTAGCCGGCCGGTATAGCAGAACCTCTCGCCCTAGCCAACCGTTTCCCGCCTTTTTTTTTTTTTTTTGAAGCCTCCAATTTTTTTTTTACCTTTTTTTTGTTTTTTTTTATTCACAATCCCCCCCGCGTTATTTTCTGAGTAGTTCGTTTGTTTTGTCAGTCGCACGACTACGGGAGTTTACGTGTCTCGTATATTTTTTTCGTCACGTGCGCTGGTTTCTACTCTCGAGGAAGGCTAGAGGCGACAGGCGAAGCCTTAAGATTAAATTTATTATCAAATCTAAACTATTTAGTGAATTTCTTTGTCTATTTGCAAAATAGCTATCCTGAAAAAATATTATCATTCATCCCAAGGGAGATGATGTGTAAAAGAGTGTAATTTTAAAATTCATTTTTTTCTTGTCATTAAAACCTCTTGCCATTTCTTGATTTAAAAGGTGTGCATATCTATTTTATTACTTTAATCTAAACTGGGATGAGAGTTTCTTCATGGGCCTCTCGTTCCTTTTACCGATTTGTAGGTGATCTGCGAAGCTTCACTCGGCATTGATCTGTTTTTCTCTTGTTTTTTTTTCATCACTTGTGACAATACTGATAGCAGAGGAGAGTGTGGTTTTTGGATTTAATAGACCCTAAATCCGTGACAACTTCTCCCACCATACTTTCTCAGTATTTCTCTTCATCTGTCTTTACTTCTATGGGTTAGTACAATACATCTCCGGTCGCAGTCTTGGCTTCCTTGCCACCCACATTCACCACATAAACATAAACATAACCAGGAAAGCATGTTGATATTAAAAAAATCAAGAAATGTAAAACGATGATCTTTCACAGTATTTCAAAAATGTCGTATTTGTTTACTTCCGAGAATATTTCACGGGTTGCAACCAGTTTCTAGTAATTTCGGAATGTTAATTTTGTCATAATAAAGCCTTCAATAATCATCAAATTCAAAAATTTAAAACTACTTTCGTTGTTTGATTCGTAGATGAGAAACAGGCACAATATCATTTAATATCGTTCGAAACTTCTTCTTCAAAATGTTTTGTAGCATATTTTGATGCATAAAATGACTATATTTCAGTATAAAAATTGTTTCCTGTCGAATGATGATCTTTTTTATTACAATAGCTTTTTTGGTAGTTTTCAGTGCAAAGGAATTGAGATACAATAATAGCTTTTTTGGTGGTTTTCAGTGCAAAGGAATTGAGATATTCAGTGGAGCAAACTACGAATGATGTCATCAGTGACGTATTTCAATTCTGTGCTTTATTAGTTGGATTCCCGAACAACATACGTTGAATGTCCTGCCGTCTTGTACCCTGAGTGTCGCACCAAACACGTTTCCGCCAGACTTGTCCATTGAAAACGCGCGACCGGGATGAATCGTGTTCGCGTATGGGTCACGCTCCTCGTTGATCCTTTTTGTCCACCACTGCGTAAATTCTCCTTCACCTAATCCCCTGCCCCTGCTTATTTGTTCTTCTGTTAAACCACAGAAAGACGTTATATTGTGATAGCGACCAAATTCGGTAGATATTGTGTTTTTCCTGTCCGTCCGTCAGTCCGTGTCGGTCCTTCCCTAACATCTCCCGAACGGTAGATCGTATCGACAAACGGACTTCACCATTGTGTTCAGATGCTCCAAACAACGTATGATTAGGATATTTTCAGGGGCCAACACCCCCATGTTCGAGATATCTCCCATTGTTTTCATGGAATTTCCGCTATTAGCTTAAATGTTATAAAATGCAAACTTCTCTTTTCAGCTATCAGCTATAGCTTGATGTTTAAGGTTCGGAGTCATATATTGTAGGTTCGAATCCGTATATCTACTGTTTTTATGTGTGTTTTTTTTTTCTGATTTTCCTAAGGTGTTTTTTTCTTATTTTTTTTTTTCACCTAGAGTTTGGTCCTGAAGGAGGAGTGAGACATGATACTATATAGATCCTTTTTTTTTTTGAGGGATTTCCTCACTCCGGGATGAGATATTATCTCGATATTTCGGCCAGGTGCCTCGGTCCTTCTTGTATGATGTATAAATATCAATCACATCAAGAACTAACATCAATAACTAAATTACTCATGTTGTTTATTCCGAGCAACTGGTGGCCGCGACAATATGAGTACCTTTTCCGAGAAAAACTTGGAAGTTGTTAGTTCTTCGCTCACCTTGATGTGATTGATATTTACATATCTCCCGAAGAAGGCCCGATGCACCGGGCCAAAATATCGAGACAATATCTCATCCTGGAGTGAAGAAATACCTAAAAAAAAAAACAGGATCTATACAGTGTTTTTTTTTATCTTTTTTTGTTTCATTGTTCCTTACGCTATTGTACTTTCTTTTTTTAATCATTAATTTTATTATTATTATTATTATTATTATTATTATTATTATTATTATTATGGGTTGCTCTTAAATTTATGTTTTTGCACAAAATTATATTCGTTGTATTTATCTATGAATTAGAGAATATTTTATCCGATAACTTCCTATAACATTTTTATTTATAAATACATTTTTTTATCAAAAGATAAAAAAAAGCTTCAGTCAGAGATTTTTGTTTTAAGAATTTTCTGTTTTTAAAAATCTCAAGTTCAAAAAATAATTTTATTAAATTTTTTTTCATTAATTGATGAAACTTCTGAATCTTCAAATTCTAATCAAGAATAACAGTCATGAATAATTCAGGACTATTGAATAATTTACAATACGATAAAAGTAATTTTTAATGAATTGCTTGATGGATATCAGTAATATACTGTATACTAAGATAGTAAAAATGTATAGTTTAAAGATCTTTTATACTAATGCTTCTTAAACCTTATTTAGTTTTTTTTTAATTCTATTCCTTGAGGAATTATATTTCAAATTTTAAAGAATGATGTTAATTTATTGAGTTCCATTTATTTTTAATCTCCAATATAATAAAACACAGTAAATATCTTCGATTTTTACTTCAAATACTTTTTCTTTTCGTATTATGTTTATCTTCAATATAATTGTATTTATATTCATTTGAAAGAATTTTTTACGATAGTAATTTTGTTTGTTTATTCTGTTTTAGAAATAGAGAAGACAATGATTTGAATTTCGAAGTTTTGCACAATATTACTATACCTGCATCTTACGATAAATATGATTCTCCAGAATGTGAAGGTAGAGTAGGAAAAAAAATGAAATCTAGAAATTACTGTATATAAAAAAAAATTAAAAAAGATATATTTGAAAGCAAATTAATACAGTTTAATAATGTAGCTTCATAAAAATTTGGCTGAAAATAAACTTAAAATTTAAATTTATAATGATATTAATGAGAAAAACCACAGATAAAAAACCAAAAACATGTTTTAATTTCAAGATAATAAAATTTAAATTTAATTAATTAATTATATAAGATCATCCACACAAAGAAAGATGTTATTTATAAATCAAGACGTAATAACAGTGACATGTTTCGAAAATTCATCGTCAGACTGTAAATAAACAAAACGGAAAAACATAGGCTTATAACAGCCTTACAATAAAGATCATCGTAAGTAATTAATAAATAAAAAAAATTAAATTTATTTTTAAAAATATCTTAAATTACATGTTAGAAATTTTATTAGGCAATTACATAATAATATTCAGGGTAAAACTTAATTAATATTTACGTAATTTTAAAAAATACACAGAATGGATAATATATAGACACAGAAAACTATTTTCATTCCTCGCAATAACAAGCACAATGACATGGACTGATCATCGAAACAATCTTCATTAGGGATCGTGCACTACTACTTTTGTTTGCTTGTCTACCAATTGTTCTGAAATATACATATCAGTTTAATTTGTTATTAATGAATTTTATGATTCTCAATAAAGAAAGATTAGTTAGAATCATTTTCAGTTGTATTTCTTTTTTTTTTTCTCTCTCTTTTATTTTCTTGTACGAAAATTGTTTATAAGCTTAGGTATTTCTTTATCTTTATTTAAATAGTTAAACACCTAAATTTAAATAGTTTCTTGTATTAAAGGGTTACTGCTGTTGGTTATTAGAAGAACATCTACAACAGCAATGAATTTAATTTGAGATTCCCAACAAATTCCTTTTCTAATCTTTTGTCAATAAATAAATAATTAAACTTCTCAATTCATTAAATCGAAAAAAACAGTAAAGATTTGAAAACGTTATAGACTCAGATAATCTCTTCATTACAAATTAATTCATGATTGAATGATTGATGATTAGGTTAAGACGAGATAACAGATTTGCTGTAAAACTCTTAAATTACACTAGGCAACAAAAGTAAACTTTTTCTCTGTATCTTTGATGAAAATAGTTGATCTTTATGTTCTCGAGTGTGCTAAATATGAAAATGGCCATTAAAATGCATGTTTAGCTCTAGTTTTTTAGATATCTCAACTTATCTTAATTATCCTTAAAAGCCTAATGCATGTATTTATCTTAATGTTTCCCCTCGGAGAAATGTCTCTGAAGGCGCAATCGCTTTGCCTGCCGTTTGTATTCTTTTGCTGGTGATTCTCTGATGAGTGTCCAGCAGTAATCTGCCGACAATTCTGGATTCAACAAGTGTTTGTTAATAACATTATCTTTTCCAGGTTCATTATGATCGACGCATAGGCCATATTCCTTCTGTTTGTAGTGGCATGCCCTGGCACGACTGTTCCACATACACAAAAAGCAACAGAATTTGGTGTAAACCTGTTGCAAGCCAAGTAATACGGCAATGACTTTCAGATCACCGGAAATGGGCAACTTAAACTTCTCATAGTCTACTCTGCATAACAGTTGCTTCATAATGTGATAGGTTTTCTTCATGTAGGCTGCGGAACCAATTGGTACAGATGGAAACAAGCTACCATTCTGTAGAAGAACAGCCTTTAAACTTATCTTTGATGAATCTATGGACAGTCTCCATTCATCTCTTTTATAGTCAATTTTCAGATCTGTCATGAGACCCTCAATATCAAGGCAAAATACCAAGTTATCTTGTTTGGTGAAAAACGGTAGGAATGGAGTGTGGCGTTCACGAAACACACTGACATTTACCGATTGGTCAAGACAATTCCACTGCTGCAATCTAGATGCCAATAGTTCTGCTTTACCTTTAGGCAATTCCAAATCTCTTACCAGATCATTCAACTCACACTGTTTTACTTTGTGTTGCTTTTTCTTCTTTGAAATACCATGTTTTAAGGGAGTTGTCATGCAAAAATAACATTCATTAACGTGGTATAATGATTCTCTCCAGATCATCGGAATAGCAAAGCCCATTGACGATCTTTTACTATTCAACCACGAACGAAGACCTGTGGTACAAGATATACATCCTATATGAGGGTCTCTCCCCTCCCCCTTCTCTGTTGCTGGGCACTGGGGATAAAATAAGGCTTCCAACACTGCATGATGTGAAGTAAGATGGTTAAAAACGTATATTTAACGTATGTGGGATTTCCATGGCAATTTCAGGACAGGCAAAATGAATTCTTAGCACTAACTGATTCTGACCCCCCCCCCCCTCAATATCTATGAAACTAGAGCTAATCTTAGAATCTTAATAATCAATGTTTATTCCATCTACTATTTAAAAAAAATATTTTTATCTACATTTCATAAGCCTTTGCAGAAATGAAGAATCCACTTTCTGTTAATAAAAGTAAAATTATGATTGGAAAATTTCATAAACTTTTCTTCTCCGTAATAAAGTATATTTGTTTTATTTTTAGATATTAATGTAACAACAGTGGAGATTGGTTTAATACCCGTCGCTATCGGCGAAATTTCTTTAAAATTAATGGTAAGATATTAACATTATTTCTGTCTTAACAATGCATTTCTTGGAAATAATTTAGAAATGACTTCATAAATTATATTTCAATAATCGAAATGTATTTTCAATTATTCACAACATATTATTAATGTTTACAATATAATATAAATGTCAATGTAACCTATATTTTTAGAGAATGTTTGAAGATCTTGATTTTCAAAGTCCGAAATTATTGTTATCGATTATGCGGAAATGGAAAATTATTTCATTACTGTAGCTAAAGCTTCAAAAGAATTTTAATTTGATAAATAGAGCAAATCAGAGAATTTAAATTTATAAAAGTTTAAAAAAAGTTTAAAGAAAAATATGAAATTTTACTTCCCAACGTTAATAATGAAGAAAGACAAAACTTAAAGAAATTTTACATCGGAAGCGCAGTGGTGCCTCAAAGGAAAAATTACCCAATGAAAAACTCACCAATAAAAAGTACAATGAGAAAATCCATGTGTCAGCGAGAGCGGCCTCAATAATTTTTTTTAAAGCATAAGACTTCAAACTGCGCATTTGAAATGTTAAAAAACAACAATGGATGAGACCACGTTATTCACAAATAACATCCTGGAACAGCCAATGAGCGTGAAATACCTGTTCCAGGATGTAACTTGTGAATAATTTGGTCTCATCCATTGCTGTTTTTTTAACAATTCAAATTCGCAGTTTGAAGTCTTATGCTTTAAAAAAAAGCTTATTGAGGTCGCTGTCGCTCGCACATGGATTTTCTCACTGGTTTTTTCATTGGTTAGTTTTTCATGGTGTCATTTTTCCTTTGAGGCACCACTGCGCTTCCGATGTATTGTTCATTCTAGCCACAATACAGAGACCTTGTTGTTTATTGTAACTTCTGGCTGATGATCGCCAACGAGAGTGAAACAGCTGTTCCAGGATGTCACTTGTGAATAATTTGGTCTCATCCATTATTGTTTTTTTAAAGAAATTTTTTCTCTACGAAATTTTTCTCTAGAAAAATCTACAAATAAAACAAGAATTATAAAAACGCATACAAATTAATCAAATCCAAATATACGTGTTCTCAGTAAGTTTTTGATGAAAGTTTCTCAAGCAGCATTTAAATTGAAATATTCCAAAAGAATTTTTTTTTTAGAAACTAAAATGCGTCATAGTTTATTTAGTATAATTTATTTTACCCAATCTGTTCGTTAGATGATCTTCGCATTGTCGAGTTTAGTCTGTGAAGCCCCGCGAACACCATCCAACTTTGCACCAACTTAGTCGGCCGAT